>JAVJIF010014623.1:0-157723 GCA_038442645.1 Agave tequilana | reverse complement strand
GGCTCTGAATGTCATGCCCACAAGGGGCGTGCGCACGGCACGCGTGGTCCCAAACACGAAGAAAGATCCCACACCTTCCATTTTGATTGGCAAGACATATAATTAACAGGGTACGGTTTGGTGACACTACAAATATATATATATATATGGATTTTTCAGTGTACTTTTGTTGTATGTATGTTGATGGTGAAGAGGGTGTGTCGGCAGAGGCGTTTGAGGCTTCCATATGTTGTGGACGCAGGCCGTCGGCTGCTACTTGTTTTGCTTTCCAGTGTAGGGGGACAGTGACGTCCGGGGAACAAATTCGGGCCACACATACAATAAGATAGTCAATCTCGCGTTGACATGTGAATTGGAACTCTTATAATCTCTTATAATATGTGTGTGAGGCCCACGCACATAACATGGATCAATACATGTGTCAATGCGTGATTGGTCCTCTTATTGTATGTGTGTGTGGCTCACATACATGAACCGAACCCCACAGAAATAATTGAAGAATATATACAAGACGCCGGCTTCAAACCGGAATCAGGGAGCTGCGCTCTAACCGGCCCTGGATCACCATGGCGTCACAGGCGGGGAACTTCTTTTTCTCTCTTTTGAAACAAAGATTGTAACATGATTTTAAACTGAGATTTTTCTCACCGTGGAGACTAATTTATATTACTTTGCTGGTCATAACCTTTTTTGCTTGTAGTTCTGCTCAGATGATTTAACTTTTAAGTGTTTATTTAGCCGATGAGGATATTTTGGCCTCTTACATCACACACACCGCTAATTATTAATAGCGAAAATTTTTTGAAACAGCCTTGTTGTTATCGCTTAGAATTAAACTCAAAATCAATTACTTAGATAGGGTATATGTTCACCATCTCACCTATCTACTTCAGTTTAAGAACTGAAAGGTATCATGTGCCTGAAATTGACCAATACTTTTTTAGGGTGTTTCTAGGGCTGTAAATGATGTGTGAAATATTTTCACTATTTTGAGGGTTTAGTTTTCTAATGGGTAAATTGGATTTTTTGTGTAATTTGATTTTAAATCTTCTCACAATACAAATCCATATCTCACAATACATTCTAATGCCTTGTACTACAGAGAGCCCAAACCAAGCCCAAGCAACAATTGGCTTGTACGTGCCAGTAACCATGTATGAAGCGCATAATATGATGCAATATGATTACATTTGAGGTAGTTCACAATCTATGTATTTCTTAGTGTAAAACAACTGCAACAAATCCAGCAGCAAAAGTTTTAGCTCCAGAGTAGAGAGAATCAGATGACTTTGACAAACAATTAATATGTATATATCAAATTTTGGAAAGACTAAAAAATTATGACACCTTTATGAATACCTCATGAAAAATTCCATACTATTTTCATTTGGGAAAAAGAACTGCCAATCTCATAGAGCAAGTACTTATAAAGTAGAAACATCATAAATAGTAGTTTATTTTTTGTTTTTTTGTTAATACAGGGGTATCCCAGAGTTATTTGCACGGAACATTAGCGAAAGATATCGCCGGCTTCCAATTCCTATTTCTAGACTGGGATCCTCACGGGGCTATGAAATGGGCGGACGAGAAGGACATCGCGTTGAATCAGTGTGACCCGCCACATGAACTTCTTCCTATAGTACAATCGACGGTTTTTTGCTCGAAAGCGATGTCCTTCTCGTCCATCCATTTCATGGCCCCGTCATGATCCCAGTCGAGAAATAGGAACTAGGAAGCCGGCGATATCTTCAATCCTCCTTTCGCTAATGTTCCGTGCAAATAACTCCCCTTTCACGAGGACTCTATCATTGTACCCCATCTATTAGCACCATTAATGTCTTGTCACAAATAGCATTCGACATCAACCAACTAGCATTGGAGAGCATAGAGTATGAAGGTAGTTGAGAAATTTCAAACCTAAGAAACTACATGGCCTGTTGTTGAGAAAGGTAAGCTCTACATTTTTTTTTAGGGTTGTAAATGCATGTGAAAAATTCCAAATAATTTTGAGGTTTATTCATCTGATAGGTAACTTTTGGACTTTGATTTAAAATTTTCTTCCATCAAATTCAAGGTTAATCCATTCCTTAGTAGGTTTTAGTTCCCTTCCGTGTTCTGGCTTTGAACTTGAAACGTTCCTCATGGCAAAAACTCATCTTTTCTCCTTCTGAGCTGTCTTGACTTAACTTATGTTTACAATGAAAGAAAGAAATTTCAGTTTTATACGTTCAAGCTATGAGACTCCCCGGTCAACCTTTATCCTCTATCAGTTTTGTTTGACAGCTAATGGGAGAAAGCTTATGAAGGCGGTTCTCCCAAAGAGATACTGATCGAATGACGACAGCTCAAGGTTATGAAATAAATGGAGAATAATTCTTTGTTTTGCTTGGCCAAAGGAGGAGTTCATATTTCTTCACGGAGGCTTATCGTCTACCTACTTTTGATTTGAATCGAACGGTCCGATTCAGTTATTCCTTAAAACTGAGATTGCACAACGTTTAACCCACACTTGCATCACGGCTTTATTTCATAAACTATCACGAAAATTTTCCAGATTTCAAAAAACTACTATAGACTTTATAAATTACAGTAAACTACCATCAACTATGCCTTTTCATTGTAGTTGTTAGAAAATTTGAAGATTTTTATGAAAATTCATGATAATTTTTTGTAATTTAAAAAGTTTGGATAATTTTGGAAATTGGGTGAAGTGTAAGCCACCGTGCTATGGAATAGCAAAACCCAAGCTATCTCCAAGCCTAACAATGACTGGGCTTTAATTAGGCCATTAAACATGCATGAAGGGCCTCTTTGATTATCTGCTCGGGCCCCAAGTGCATCTTGTTTGTTAGTGAGAAACATTGTAAATGATTTTTAACACAAGTAAGTTTTTCAAGTGTTTACTTGATAATGTGAGATATAAATAAGAAAATACTGTCAAATATAGTGTTTAGTATAACTGTGAAGTAAAATAAGAATTCAATTTCTATGATTCAGTTGTGAGCTTGTAAGATCCGCTAAATATGACATAAATATACATTTCAACTAATTAAATTTAAAATATAACCTTAATTAATATGTAAATAAAAATATTAATCTAATAATAAAAATTTTAATCTAATAAAAAAAACATAAATCTAACAAAAAAAAAATCTATAACAAAAATAATTGTTTAGCTCCAAGTGGAAATCTAAATTCAAACAAATAAAGAAAAAACCATTTTACTACAGTTCACTTGCAGCAAACCAAACAAGCCCGAGCGTATAAACTTGTAGCAATATGATTACATTTGACCAAGTTTACAATCTATTTCCTAGTATAAAGCAGCTGCAACGGCAAAAGCTCAGACCCCAGCATTAAATCATATAGCTCTGACAAATAATAATATCGAAAAAAAAAAAAAAAGAAATACTATAAATTTATGATACAAATTTATTTACTACCCACTTGGTTCATAGCTGCAGTATATTTGTGTTTGAGGTAAGCTTTGATGAATTGTTCCAATTCTCCATCCATTACAGAGGCAATATCAGAAGTCTCACACCCTGTTCGTAAATCCTTGACAAGCTTGTATGGATGAAAAACGTAGTTGCGTATCTGCTGCCCCCACTCCGCCTTCACTGCATCCCCCCGTATCTGCTTATTTCGGAAGCGCGCTGCTCTTCTGCTATGACAAGCAGTTTGGCTTTCAGGCGGCTTAGCGCCTTGATCCTGTTGGCCAGTTGAGATCTCTCCTCTGTACAGTGATCAAGGAAACAGGGATTTGTTAGAGATTGCTGTTGTGAATCTTAAGACTTCAAATATACAGATAGAATTGCATTATATTTGAGAAATAAGGCTTTTGCTCTAGATTTTATCACAAAGTAAAATTTATCAAAGTTTATGATTCCAAGATTTTCTATGCCACCACAACATTTACTGCCTCGATGAGGCTGCATGGAGTTTCATAACTGGAGACTGATAATCCAAGAAGGGGATAAATAAAGAAGATGCTAGTGACTCATTCCAATCCTTCACAACATATTTGGTATGAATCGAAAATATTTGCAATTCGAACGTACCATCACACATTTGCACTGGAAGTTGGATTCTAATTTTATTGAGGGAATACTGTTTTTCCGGCCATTAAATGGATGATCTGTTTTATACAGTCCCCACACTGATTTAACATCTGAGAATGAATTTATTGATTGGAAACTTTCATCCGTCATGTTGCTGACTTATCCATATGTCTATTTAGTTTTTCTGCAAGGGAAATAGCTAAATTGGTCATACCCGTTGAACAATATGTCATTTTTCACTAGAAAAACAATACATCATTTCGCACTAGAAATTTCTGAATTCTTTACAGACATGAAAATTTCTCCCACAGCCAGACAATTCAAAATCCAAGGCTATGACAATGGTTCTAGTGCAATCTTTGTACGCATTTCCAATCACAGGAAAATCATAAAAAAGTTTACTGTTCACGGGACAGCTACATCCTAGTTAAATATAATTTGAGTAAGTTTTGCCTCCAATTATAGAATTAGGAATTATTTTCATTTTCTTTTTCAATAACATTGAGCTATCTTTGCGAACTCGAAGGCTTAACTCCCAACAATCAACACAGAAAAGAAGGAAACAATTGGACAGGTAAGCCATTAAAGTGAGACAAACCTGTGCAACGAACTGCAATGCCAGTGGGGATATGAACAATGCGTACAGCCGTTTCGACCTTGTTGACATTCTGTCCTCCCTTGCCCCCAGCTCTTGAATAGCTTATTTCTAAATCCTCTTCAGGTATTTCAACGTCCAGAGAATCTTCAGGAAGAAGGGGCATTACCTCGACACCAGAAAAGCTTGTCTGCAATTGACAAGCAAGAAGTTCAAAACATTTGTCATATTTTTTAATCAATATTTTATAGGGTAGAACATAGAGCTACTCTGTAGAAAGATGAAAAGCTAAGTAATATTCCACTGCAAAGTCATGCAAATATAGACTAGGTTGTAACCATTGCATGTTATTATGAGCATTGTGTCTGAACTTTCGGATCATGGGCACGTCAACGCACGCACGCACGCACGCACGCACGCACTAGTGTCGTGTCACGCTGTCTTCATGTCCTATTTCTTAAGGAATTTTCATGTCGCGTGTTTGTGTGTTGTACCAATGCTTCTGAGGCTGGGAGGAAAGATTACTTTTTCTTTTTGTATGCATTTTTATTTTCTACACACCAAAGATGCTACCTGGCGAAGACCTTTAGAGTTGAAGGGGGATTGACGAACAATACGGTGAGTTCCTTTTTCTCCCGAGAGATACCCATAAGCAAAACGCCCTTCAAGTTCAACTGTAGCTGATTTTATTCCAGCTTCTTCTCCCATAGATTTCTCAACAACTTTTGTCTTGTAATGTTGCTTCTCCCCCCATCGTACATACATGCGGAGAAGCATGTCAGCCCAATCCTGCACTGAAGATAAACAAAAGAGTAATGAAAAAGATTGTACAGAACCAAGAAATTATGTGAAAAGTTTTTAGGGGAAATAACAAAGATAAATTTAATTATATAAGTAGTTACACCAAAAAAATTACAATATAAGAAGAATCATCATTCATCAATTGTCATCGGTCAAAATCCAAGAGAATTTCTCCCGGTCATCATAGACAGAACAAACTTACAAGTGAGAGAAGAATTACCATACCGCATGTTTTCTTAACTTTAAAAAGGATTAGAAGGGTCCAAGGGCAAACTACCTAATTTGGGAACTTATAAATGGGCGAGTTCAACACCTGTGAAGTAATTTAACTTACAGTGGAAGCCCAAAAGAACGAGCTTCTCTTTTTGAAAAACTCATCACGAGAATATATAGTGATTCCTTGCAAGTTATATTGTTCTAATATTAATAAAGTTACAAGAAACTACTAAGTGCACCAAAAGAAAAACGAAACTCATCTTCAAGACTTCAAGCACATTATTCCGGTCTAGCCACAATAACCTTCTAGCCAATATTGGAATAGGATTTTGAGATGCCTTTGGTTAAGATGTAAGAATTAGGCAATATAAAACTTGAGACTATCTATTCCTGAGATCTTTCAACAATACACACTTCCCCACCCTCACACCAAAAGGAAAAAAAAGAACTACACATACAAGAGCTAGTGCGCGCACGTGCACACACACGGGAAAAGACAGAAACAAAGGGAGAAAAAAAACCTTGGAACCAACTATTATTAGACATACATTAAAAAATTTACAAACACGTGCGCGCGCGCGCACACGCACACACTGTGAGGGGGAATATTTAGAAAGCAAAAGAAAAGTAATAATTCCACTCTGAATTACATGAAAAGACACCTTCATAGCACGATGAAGATAAGTGTCTATAAAGACATGCAAGAATCTATCCAATTTAACTTTGACTATTTATTTGATATTAAGAGTAGATGTGATGGCAAACATCATGCTGAATCAACGAGAGATAACAAGATTTCAAATTTGAGAAATCAAGCAAAATAATACCTGTGCATCAGTACCCCCGGCACCAGCAGTAATAGTAATTACAGCTCCTTCCTTGTCATAAGGACCAGAAAGAAGCTGCGTCATCTCAAACCGATCCAGTGCCTTACTCAATTCTCTAATGATCTTAGAGGCCTCTTCGAGAAGGCCGGTATCTATGGAATCCAACTCCTCAGTCAGTTTCACTATTGTTTCAGCTTCTTCAACCTGCATCAGTGAAACAGTATGTTAGCACTAGCAAAAAACTGGGAAAGTTGAATTCTATGAAATATTTCACTGTGTCTTTTAAAAGAAAATTAACTGTCAACTAAATAACATGAGTATTTGTTTGAATTTCTTCCTGATTTGCCAACCGTTTCATTAACATTTTTGCTGAAATCTGCTCGACTTGTGCTACAGTACAGTGAGTTCAATGGTAGAAAAGGGGGGCCTTTTTAATCCTATTTGTAGCTATAAAACCCATAGAGGCAGACTAGATTTCCTACTGCCAAAAGAAAGACCACCACAGGCATTGATGTAACACAGGATCACAATCACCTTCAATTCAAAGAAAAGGAAAAAATTAGGGTTTTGAGAAAAGAAGAACTAGGGTTTGAGAAAAAAATCAGATAAATTTGGGCTTCGCACCCTTGCGGGGGCTTCGCACCCCAATACTCAAGAGCACCATCAAAAGAATTTAACTGAAAAGTTCTTATTTAATCATTGTCTACTAATAAAAAGAAGTCTTATGCCTATTTATAGGCTTTTATAAGAGAGCACTTCTAGAGGATAACCGATGTGGTACTAAACATCTACATGATAAAAAATATCTACTCAAAAAATAGCCAAGGCATAAAAATAACTAATAGCTAGTGATGTCCCCATTATTTCCTCCAGGGTGGGAGAAACTCGACCCTGTCGAGTGATGCTCCCCTCACGAACCATCTCAATCGGGCCAAGACGGTGGTCGTGGAAGCAACACTAGTACATCACGTCGAGATCATGATGATGGAGATGGAGCTGGTCTCCGTAATGGGTCGACTATGGAAGATGGCAGCCCGATCAAGGCACATGGCAGCCCGATCAAGGCACAGATAGTAGACCGAGACGCATCATCCCTTCTGAAGACAGGGCTGATACCAGGATCCCATGGGGTATGCAACTTGTGAGCAATGAAAACACTTCTCTTTAGAATCCTATCAAAATCTGTACGCCAAGCGTGCAACGTCCTCACGGCCTCAGAATGACACAGAATGACACGTAACCATCACCTTACTATCAACTGCAAATTCTTACAAAATACTATATGAGTATGCAGAAAATTTATAGGTGTCATTGCAAATTGTTATGCCGAGTGATATCATCAATATGTGCAATAGGTAAACGTAATGCAGTAGGGACTCTAGACATAACTCCTGATGATGAGCGAATGAGAGATATGAGATGCCTAAGATGACACACATCAAACTCCACTAATGATAAACTGGACTCAGAGATAAACTCTAAACGACCAGTAAAAGAAGCACTAGAGACCATCTGCTGGATCATAGCAAGGAACTCAGGTAACTCACTAGAATATGACACAATAGGAACGACTATAAAACTATATTCAGCACAAGAAAACT
This sequence comes from Agave tequilana, assembly GCA_038442645.1. NCBI lineage: Eukaryota > Viridiplantae > Streptophyta > Magnoliopsida > Asparagales > Asparagaceae > Agave > Agave tequilana. The sequence continues at coordinate 149,622 of JAVJIF010014623.1, read as the reverse complement.
CGAACGACTTACTAGACATTGCAGGTATATTGGACTTAACTATTTCATTTACGTCATCACTGGTACTATCAGAAGACACATGGACCTCACTAAAAATCGGTATACACAATCAACTGTTATGTATTCAATTATACTAGCAGTCTTAAAAGGAACGTAAACATCCTTAACAACCTTCTGAGGGGCACAGATAATTATAATGTCCATATACCTCACACTTAGAACACTGGGCATTGACATTAACTAACGTTTTGAAAGTCAAGTATATTTTTAATGCAACATCAAAGGCCTCTTCAACGGTGTATAAATCATAAAAATTTGTAATCATGGCCAGCCTTATTTTTGGCCGTAAACCCCAAACAAACCCAGTTATAGTCTCCGAATGGTGCTATCTCACGTCACTACGATGGGCTAAATCCTTAAATATGGCTATGTAATTCTGAACGAATATATAACCCTGACGGAGGTTGTGTAGCTGGTTTAAGAGGTGATCCCTATAATATTGACTAGTCATGATGGCTCAAATGTAAAATTCAACAATCAAGCAGATGTAGTGGAGGATCTTAGACTCGAGTAAACTAAATGCATGTACTAAGTGAAAATAAAATATCCAAAAGTTAAATCCTATATGTAAAAAAAATGCACTCCTAAATGATGAGAAGTGACAAACACTGATGCAACTACTAGATAGAAATAAGTAGTATTTCAACCAACAAATTATCGCAATCCAAATAGTAGTTGCAAGTAAATCAACAGTTAATAATTCAGCTCAAATTAGGTTATCACCTAAGAGCTGAGTCATTCACGCCCAAACGCAAAAAACCTCTAACATTCCTCAGAGAAATACTCATACCGAAGAGATGAAATCACCCCCACAAGATTCCTGGACAGCGGTAATAGGAAGTGGAATATGGCTGCCTCAAGAATGGTGCAAATTGGGCGCGAATCAGGCCAAAAACAAACTCTAGACTGTTGTGCGTTGATCTGCCGAGCTGAATCTGGTAGACAACCGAAGCTCAAACCTAGATATGAAGGCTATAAACACGTAGTACTGGTCGTCACGAATTTGCTGCTTTGAGAACGGCTCGATTCAGGCTTGAAACGAGCTCAGACTCCCTTTGAAAGCTCGAAACTAAATATGAACTGAGCTAGCTCGCTGAGCTAGGCTGAGTCAGGCCAGTCTGAGTGAGCTGAATTGGGCGTTTACAGAAATATGAACGGATCGGTTTTGGGTCGAGTTTGTCGATCCGACCCAAAACCAAAACCTGACCGGTTAATAACTTAACGGGTCGGGTCGGGTTCAAACCCAAACCCGATTGCATCAATGAAACCCCAAATCACTCTCTTCTCCCCACTCGCTTGAGGCTTCAAGATCTAGGGCTTCAAAGCCCCTTGGCGTTGGCGGCGGCAGCTACCCCCGGTGGAAGTTGGAAGCGATGACGACAACTACACGACGATGACGACGGTGCAGTGGAGATCCAGTGTCGCCGAAGCTCCGACGAGATCTGGGCGTCGAAGCTAATGTCGATAAGGCTGATGTCGACGATGAAGGAGGATCTGGACGACACGACGGTGATGGCGGAGGGAGGGGAAGGTCGTGGCGGCTATGGAGGATACAATGAGTGTTGTCGGTGGCGGAACTGACGGGGTCGACGGTCTTGTCTAAAGGCGGAGATAACGACGAGCTGGAGACAACGACGAAGATGTCGGCGTAGATGTCGGCAGATCTAAATCAGCTTCGGGCCCTCAACGTTGAGGGAAGAATGAGGTGTTGTGCTTTTGAGTGAGGTGGCGGTGGTGCGAGGTGAAAGGGGTACGGGGGGGCAGGGATTGCACTGGCGGTGGCTCTAGGGCTTGATGGAAAAAAGAAGAAGATAAAGGAGTTGATGATGATGATGATGGAGTGATGGTGGTGGCGAAAGAGGAAGGTGACGATGAAGGGGTGATGACGGAGGATGGCAGTGGTGGTGGTGGATGATGGCGTGGCGGGGGATGGCAGGCGGCGGCGGTGGTTGAAGATGGGGAGAAAATAGTGAAGATTAAAATTTTTTCCTCTGTTTTTTTCTAAGAAGGAAGATGAAGATGAACTGTAGGGATTTCGAATTATTTGGGATTTTCGGAGGACATTTTTAGGAATTTTGGTACAATGTATTTTTTTTTGAATGGAGACGGTAGTGTATTTAGGAGAAGACGACAGTGTTTTTGAAGGAATTTTTGGGATTTTGACTACAACTTTTTTCTTTTTTCTTTTCTTTTTCCTTTTTTTTTCTTTTTTTGGGAATGGATCTAGATACTAGATCTAGGGTTTTAGAAGAGAGGGAAGGAAAAATTTGAAGGGGATTAGAATCAGAAGCCCTGATACCAAACTGATGTAACACAGATAAATTTGGTTTTCGCACCCCTTGCGCGGGCTTCACACTCCTTACACCACGAGCTTCACACCCCAATACTCAAGAGCACTCTCAAGAGAATTTAACTGAAAAGTTCTTATTTAATCATTGTTTTCCAATAAAAAGAAGTTTGATGCCTATTTATAGACTTTTACAAGAGAGCACTTTTAGGGGATAACCGCAGTGGTACTAAACACCCACATAACAAAAAAAATATCTACTCAAAAAATAGCTAAGGCATAAAAATAACCAGTAGCTGGTGATGTCCCCATTGGGCATGTTCTAACTTCTAGGACACATTGTGCTTGAATATGGTAAAATATACAAAAGTGGTCCCATGAAAAGTTTTAGAGCTCAAAAGACCCAATAAGGGTTAGAACACTGGATTTGGTTTCTAGATAAAAACTAGGCCATCTCAAATAAGTGCAAAATTGGCAGGATTTGGTATGTTTGAGCGCATTCCTTGGTTTTGGCTTGTTTCTCGGTTCATGGGTTCCAAAATTTGACCAACTGTTTCTCTGGAAATTTCAATCTCATAAGCTTGTCCATACCACAGCTGTCCATCACATTGCCCATACAAGGAGCTAGAAGATGTAGTCCACTCTGCTCCAGATCTCATGATGCGTATCTCAAGCTCCTTTTGTTGTATAAGCTCCTAGAGGAACAGAATGGAAGCAGCATCTGTGCAATGAACTTAAAGAGACTGTCCATGGCCTAGAACTGAGATGATTTTCAAGCTACCTTGAAAGACAGGATAAATGAAGGGCACATGATACCAAGATGTTTGAACACAAGATCACCTGAACTTGGTGTCTGAAACCAATTTTGCATGCATTTTACTCAAAAGCTTAACTTGGTAGTATTATCAAAATTTTAAAACAGCTTTCACCCCAAAACCCACACCCGCCCCTTTTGCATGATGGAAACGGGTGAAGTGAATACTTGTATGGCTTTACATTCATCAAGAACAATAGCTTGGTATTGAATCTTATTAAAACATTTGTTCCTTATTTACCATGAGAAAGTTGGAGGAACTGTCTTCTGCATGGACAAGAACAACAACAACATGTAAGTCTTTACCTCAAAATATGCATTGGCTAGGTGAATCCTCATTATTCTCCATTCAGAACTTATAAGGACCATCTGTTAGCTACAAATACTGTATCTTAGGGCGAGCTAGATAAATTTGATCTAAGTGCACACAAAAATGTAAGAAGATTATTATGGGAAATAAATAATTAACTAATTTAAAAATTAAATAATTAAAAACAATATAAAATTAATTTACTAAACATTTAATTTTAAAAGAGTAGGATTAAATTCAGATTTAAAACGGAGTCAAAGCTAAAGTGAATTGGATTGGAATAACAATCTAATAAAAGGAAATTAATTAATCAATTGCCAATTTAACAATTGAGAAAACAAAATATTTCATTATTCTATAACAAAATGAAAATAAATAAATAATGCTTTCCAATAAAATGTTTGATTTGAAAAGTTCGATGTTGATATAGCATTCAATCTAAATGCTGGACGCCAACCAAGCAATATAAATGAACTTGCTTGCTTGCCCCGGCAAGGTCTGGACTATTATCTACCCCTACCTCCAGTGTTACCAAAAGCATATTTAATAATGTAACATATAAAACAAACTTAAGAAGAAAATTGATTGAAATAGATCTATTTGAAAGACTGCAAAACATGATGGGGATTATATATGCTAAATATTCAAAAGCAGAAACTGTTTTTAATCATAGGCACCATCATGAATGATTTAAATAAGCACTAGGAAATAGGAACATGAATTCAAACCTGGGATTTGAAGTCAGTAAGCAATTTGATTTTATCTTTGACTTCAGTCAAGGCAAGAAGTGTTTCCTGAGCTTTAGAAGGATCATCCCATAAAGAACTATCTGCAGCCTTCTTCTCAAGTAAAGCACGGTCTGCTTCCAACCGTCCCAGACCAGCAGAGATTGTGATCTCTTCAACACGTTCTGCAGTAGTTTCAACATCCTTCCTCAAGGCATAGAAATCTGTGAACAACTCCCAGAGCGACATGTTAAACGACTAGGTTAAACTAGAAACCTCTTACAGTTCTAACAAGTGACATCAGAGGAGTGAGCTACAGATCTGCTAATATGGCAAATTGTGCTCACATCATTAAGCACCACAAAAGGGAAAGATCACTGCTTATTGGCATTCCTCTGTAAAAGAGAGCTTGGCAGAATCATATAAGGATATGTACAATGTTTATGTTTCCAATTAGAAGTCTAACAATTTCAGAGAATGGTTGATGGCGAATTCAATTGTAGAACTTAAAATAAAGGTTTAAAACTTGATTTCTCTAATCGCTCCTCCAGAGTTTCAGCAGTCTCAGTGTGCTTCTATTACAGTATTTGAAATTAAAATGTAGAGTATGAGGTGAAAAATAAAGGATAAGGGTCACACATGCACAGACCCCACCACCACCACCACCAAAAAAACCCAACCCAACCAACAAAGCACACACATGAGAAAGAATCCTTGTAAGATGTGTCCATCTGCTCATGCAGTACCCTTGCAAGCTTGACTGCCCATGTTTGTTGATCAACTCTTGAAGAAGAATAACCCTTTCATGTTAATTTATTGACATGCATTTTTGTCAAGTGGCCAAAACTTGAACAGACTGAACTAAAATAGGTCAACCTTTGACCCAGTGAATTCCACCCCATAAAACCGATATGAAATTAAAAGACTTGTCCCTCGTTGACTGCCAACCCAGCATCAAAATCTTAAGCTGACAAGCATTACCATAGTATCATCTGATAGAGAGAGGAGAAATAAAAAGAAGTAGACACATTGGATGGCAAGGAACACAAAGCAGCAAGGACATGTTCAAAAATAAAGGACTTATATCTTGTCGACTGCCAACTCATCATCAAAATCTTAAGACACAAGCATTACCATAGTACCATCTGACAGAAAGACAAAAAAAATAAAGAAATGTAGATGCAGTTGGATGGTGAGAAACACAAAGGACATGTGATGTAAAACCACCTGGATCGCAATCATGGAAACCCAAATTTTACCTTTTTTCTCAATTTAAATCTTGGTTTCGATTTGAAGGTGATTGCGATCCTGTGATTTTACATCATTTTGGTATCAGAGCACCGGTTTTCAATCCCCTTCAAAATTTCCTTTTCCAAATTTTTTTTTCTAGTCTCCAAACCCTTCCAAACCCTAGATCTATCTCAACTCCAGATTTAGATCCATTCAAAAAAAAAAAAAAAAATTTACACTGTTCAAAAAAAAAAAAAAGGAAAATTACAGTGAGATTCCGTCAAAAAAAAAAAAAAAAAATCCCAGCAAATTCCCAAACCGCACTATTCATCATCACCCTCAATTTCCCTCTTCCAAATTCCCTGCGAGCAGATCTCCTCCGCCACCACCTCAGGTCAACGACACCCAGCCTGCATCCACGGCCCTCGACAGCACCATCAACGCCTCTTCCTCCGCCGGATCTTGCCGCCTTCGTCCTTAGCCGTCGACGGCCTCCAACACCAGAACCACTGGCGCCTCCACCGCCCTCAGGCGACATCACCACCGCCGCTGCCTCCTCCAGACGTCGCCCCAGATCTCATCGCCGACGCCTCTGCAAGACCTCTGCCGCACCCCGAAGTCTTCCACCGCCGACGAAGCCGACGCCACCGCCACGCAGACCTGAGAAGATCCCCACCGCCATCATCACCGGGAAGCCTCCGCCGCCGACAGCAACCTCACCGTGCTCCGTCGTCTTCGTCAACAGTCCCCAAGGCCAGATCAGCATCCGACGCCTTCGCCATATCCTCCGCCCCTCTGTGCCGCCAGCAACCCCATCTTCACCGCCTGTCGCCACCGCCACCGCAAGCCGCTCCTTGTCGCGAGCCCTAGCGAAGATCGAGGGAGGGATCGCTGAAGATCGCCGCCACGACCCCCTCCTTCCTCCACCGACAAACTCAGCCTCTTCTCGACGAGGCCTTTGTCGTCGAAGTTCAGCCTCGCCGTGGGAGCATCGCCGGTGAACGCCCAGGCCGCCGCCATCAGATCGCCGCCATCAGGTCGCCGCAATTGCGGTCGCCGTCGTCGCCCGAGCTCCACAAGGATCACCGCCATCTTCTTCAAGTCGCCGGCCACCTCCGCCGATCGAATCCGCCGCCGGCGTCACCCACTGAGCTCTGCCCTAGATCTGAGCTCGACAAAGTGGGAGCAGACTCAAGTGTGGTCCCTTTTAAGGGGCTCAACCGACTTGAGTTAAATCAAACCGAGCCCGAGTTTGATCCGAACCGACCCAGGTCCGGTCCAAGTGAGCAGGTCAGACCCTGAACCGGGTCTGATTCAAGTCTGGTTCAACGGGAATTCAAACTGGTTCGGTTCAGTTCAGATACAGACCAGATCTTCCAGAGGTCGTTCTGGACTCGTTTCAAGTCCGAATTGACCCGTTTTCGAGGCATTGGATTCGTGACGACCAGTACTACGCGCCTACAGCAGTCTCATTCAGGTTTGAGCTACGGTCTTCTTCCCAGGCGTGAACGACTCCACCTCAGGTGATATCACAACTTGACCTAGTTCATTAACCGTTGATTACTTGCAACTACTATACGGATTGCTATAATTTGTTGGTATAAATGCTATTTGCTTCGATCTAGTGGTTGCATCTTTGCATCATTTTAGGAATGCATTTTTATTTACATTTGAGCCTTAAACTTTAGGGAATTATGTTTAGTGCATGCATTTAGTTTAACCGACTTTAGGGCTCTCCATTGCATCTGCTTGCTTGCTTGAGTCATCATGACTAATCAGCATGATAGGGACTCCCACTTAGACCAGCTACACAATCTCCAACAGGGTCATATGTCCGTTCATGAGTACATTACCATATTTAAGGATTTAACCCTTCGTAGTGAAGTGAGCGAGCACCCTTCTGAGGCTCTAACTAGGTTTATTTGGGGTTTACGGCCTAAGATAAAACGTGCTATGATTACTGGCCCCTATGACCTAGACACCGTTGAAGATGCCTTTGATGTGGCCTTAAGATTGGACTTGACTTTCAAGACACAGATCAATGCCAAGGTCAAATGTTCTAACTGTAAGGGCTATGGACATTATCACTATCAGTGCCCCTCGGAGAGTCAACCTGTTAGAACTGTGTCCACTGATGAAGTTGACGAATCGAAGCCTGTTAAGGATGACCAAGTTTCTTCTGGAACTGTTAATAAAATTGAAGACATGGCAGTTGATTCTGTCACACAAATTATTGGTGAAATTCATAAGTCTCCTGATAGTGCCAATGATGACGTGGACGAGACAGTTGAGTCTAATATACCCACTGTGCCTAACCAGCTAGTCGAGTCTCCTTGTGTTGAACCTAGTTTTATGGTTATTCCTATCATTCATCTTTTGGGGAGTCACCTGAATTTCTTGTCAAGGTCCAACAAATGGTTTCTAATACTTCTTTTTCAGGTTGTTTAGAGTTTGTGTCTGAGTCCTCTGTACCTCCATCTTTAGGTGTGTGTCCTTCTAGGCATATCATATCTCTCGAGTTTTGGGTGAGAAGCCCGCGTAAGGGGTGGAAACCCAACTTTTATCTTTTTTCTCAATTTAAATCTTGATTCGATTTGAAGGTGATTGCGATCCAGGTGGTTTTACATCAACATGTGCATGCCTCCAGAAAGAGATACTTATCTCTAATCTTCTAGGTCTTTAAAAGTTAAGATTACACTTTCATTTGATCCCCTAGGTACTTTCATTTGATCCTCCTGGTTGATTTTGATGAAAACCCAAAACTAAAATCGAAGCTTCAGATTTCCAACCTCTCCTTAAAAAGATTATAAAGAAAGGAGAAGCGAAGAAACCGAAGAGGAGAAGACATAAGAGAAGTAGACACAGTCGGATGGAAAGAAACATAAAGCAAAGGAAAGAAACTTAAAGGAGTAAGTACATGCGCATGCACCCTCCCTCTCCCACACCACACCCCAAAAAAAAGAAGAAGAAAAGAAATGAACTGATAGGGCTTTAATTGAAGAGCTTGATTTGAAAGCATAAACACCATATGAGTTTCCTTCAGTGCTGGATCCAACCTGCTATTACCTCAGTCACACACCACCCTTGGAATTTCAATCAGTTCATGCGACCTGATTGATGGTGATCCGAGATCCGTTTACCAAAATTGAACGCCCAAATGAAGAAGTGCAATCACTAATTATACACTAAAGAGATTTCAATGTATTTTGCTTTAGTATTTAGTTTTTATTTATTATACTTACTTGCGGCTTTGAGACTCGAGTGCTGCTCTAGACCACGTATGAGTATCAATCACCCATTTCATACATGCATCATAGCTTAAAGATTCCGGTAAATGGGGTCTTTTCAACAAAAAAAGCGAAACACGTCTAGAAATGGTGTCTAGACATATTAACAGTAATAAATGGCAGTAAAAAATTAATTAACAAAATGACTTGCAAGATTCGTCTGGAGATAGCTTGGATGGAGATGACAGAGATCCACTAGATATCACAAATACAAAATGATAACAAGTTCCCATGTTTAAATGCCCAAATTATACCAAGCATCTAACCCAAAATAATAGTTCGAGGGAATGTGTTCTGGTATGAAGAAGGTGCGGAAGCAGCAAAGCAAATCTAGAAAAGGTGCCTGGACTGATGAAAAGTCACAACAACAAACCATAAATATCAAATAACTCTAAGAACTAAAAGGATTTGTGATTCATCTCAAAATTAGCTACACGCATAATATAAAGATCAACCGAACATGGAAATGCAGAAAGTTCAAATGGTGCCTTTTACCATCCAAATAATTTCTCCAGTGCATCCCCACCCCTGTGGCACAAAAAGAACTAAAAGCGAGAGAATGTCACCCAAGACATGTATCCCATGGGATATAAAGAAGGGATACAAGAAACCCCAAATAAAGTCCTCCCACGATATTAAAAGGTCATTTGCTTTGTTCAATGATCTTCCGCAGTGCCAGTACACTTACAAGCAAATATAATTTGTTGCATACAAGTTTATTATCAGCAAGTGCATCTGCATGCAATTTCTGCACCTGTGTGTGATTTGACTACTTGATGCAATTTCAATTACAGAAAATGTGCAGCCAATTATTTTAGAAGTCTACAGGAAACTGAGTGATATTTGACATTTCAACCTTAAAATCAACCATTTAATATGAATGAGACGCAGAACCTCTACATGTCGTCTTACATCAAAAAGCACCTGTTTCTGACATGACTTATGGTTGCCAAACAGAACTCGCAGCAAACCGAACTTTCATTAAGCCCTTTTGCAGCATGTCACGTTGTGCAGCTCTACAAGTTGTGAAAAAAATAGCCCCTAAATATTGGTTTCCTTGGTTGATCCCCAAAATAACAGGTAGCCATCAAAGCAAAATTGGGGTCAAAGCTGAAAAGATTCCATGCAGAAATAGGTTAAACTTAAACCATTGAAGGTAAAAACTGGGCATTTCTCTCCAATTCCTCACGGGGATAGAATTTGAGGCACCAAAATTCCGTGTAGCTTTCTCATTTTAAACTTTCCACAGCTTACCCTGTTTTGAAGGACTGATGATGATGACGACGACGACGATGACTAATTAAAGGATGCAAAGCTGACATTAGTTGATTATGGACGGATGATCCATTGAAAAAAAAACCCTGATACAAATTACATTCTCACTTAGAGTACGAGGTTTATTTAAATCTGAGAATCAACACATCAACTTGTCAATGGAAAGTGGTAAAACATATCTAATTATACATATAGAAATATAAACAATGGTAATCAATCCTTACATGATTAGTCCATTACCCTTTGATCTTACTCACATGTAGTTATCTACCTTGTAAGAATAATTAATATCTTGTGCCATTTAATGTGGAGCAATTATAAAAAAAATGTGCAATTATGACCATCAAACCCAGATATAGCATACCTTGCATGGCCCATTCAGCGGTTTCAGAACTAAGTTCCAAACCTGATTGGCTCCCAGAGGTTGCGGGCTGCACTGTATTAAAAAAGAACTTAAGTAAAGCGATCAATTAATAGGAACCTGTTGAAACTATTATATCGGTAGCTATGTTTCACAAACACAACCACGCCGACATGGACATGCCAAGTTCTTAAAAATACACACAACACGTGTGTCCGACAAGTGTATTGGACACATTTTGGACGCTACATGGCTTCATGATAGAAGTGCCCGTGCTACATAGACGGGCAGTAAGGATACTCAATTTAATGAAATGGAAATGAAAATTACATTGTTTCATTGAACTTGAAATGCATGCAGATCACAGGAACACCACAGTAGTACTAAGAGCAAGAAGCGCATGGAAAAAATCATTCATAGAAATAAACGAAATAGTTTTATTAAAAAAGAAAAAAAAAGAAAATATCTCTAAAGATTTTTTGCAAAATAACTGAAACAGTATGCCAGAACCATGATGATAACATGTAGGGTACAAGAAACACTTTTTCCTTTTAAAGCCATCACACCCTGATCTTTCTACATATGCAATAAAGAAACATATAATCCAGAAACTGTGCTTTAACCAAAGTTTAAATGTTTCTATCAAATATGTTCTGGGTCTGTATCGGTTTGACCTAATTCTGCAACATAGAGTATCAATTATACATCATCATCATCAGCTACAAGAAAGCCTTTGTACCAAACATCATGGTCGGACACGAATCCTTTTCATACAGTTAGCTCTCTTAAGGGCTATCTGGTCAGTTAAAATAACTATTGCATCTTTTTTAGCTGCCTCAGTCCATGTTGCTCTAGGCATGCCTCTAGTCCTTGTTGCTCCCTCAATTAAGAAACCTTTAACTCCTTGTAAATGCTCTCATTCCTTATCCTATCTCTTAGTGTATTGTGACTCATCCATCTCAGCATTCTCGTTATAGTGCATCATGTCTATGAAAATTAAAACAAAAAGTATGAGCCATATGCATATTATTTTTTACTTTAAAAGCGAATAGATCAATAGATGAGCATAGATGTTACCTAAATACTGAGAACTGCCATACATGCCATGCGATCTTCTTGCTTTATTTCGTATAAACACCCATTGTATGAACACCCATATCTTGTATCACTATTTTACTCAATACAAAGATTTGGGCTTTAAAGGATCCCAATACAAAAGAAAATTGTATGCATTTGAAACTAAATAAATAGCTATATAGCTAGGGATGTCAACCGGGCCCGGCCCGGCCCGGGCACGGCGGGCCAAAGTGTGGGCTGAACTGAGCCCGCCCTATCCGGCCAAAAGGCGTCGGCCCGGCCCGGGCCCGGGTTCCGTTTATGGAACTCGGGTCCGGCCCGCGACCCAGGTGGCCTGGACCAGGCCCAGCCTTTTATTAAAAAAATAAAAAAATCTAAAAAGTTCAAAAAAAAACTAAAAATTTTTAAAAATCTAAAAAATTACTAAGTTAAAAATTTTGACAAAAAAATTAGAAGGTGTGAAATGAAAAAAAAAAAAATTATTAATGACCCAATAAAATGGATACAAATACAATTGAAGTATAAATAAAAAAATTTTAAAATTTATTATTCATAAATAAAAAATTACAAGTCTTCATACATTTTATCATTCATAAATAAAAAAAATTACAAACTTCATTCTTCTTCTGGGGAGTTTTCGATGGGATCATCAATTGATTTATTTTTACTTCTATTTTTCGCATCCAGTCAATTCTTTCAGCATATGGTCATCTCTGCATCCGATATCAGATGGTTCCTCGTATCAGTCAGCACTCAACCACTTGTACTAAAAGCAGACTCCGATACTATTGTAGATGTCGGAGGAGTTAGTAATCACGTGTCATGATGGAAAACACATGATAAGTTGATACATGTGATTTTCACTATACCAAAATATCAAAATTATCAAATCATGAGTTTGAATCGATCTCAGGAGTTGCAGCACATTAGATATAATAATGAAGCTCATTTAAAGTGTCAGAGATTTTAAATTTTTTAGATGCTAATAAAAACCTGAAAATAATGAACTTCTACTCGTAGATGAAGAAATTTAAGATGAAGAAGATTGTTTATTTCCATAGGTTATTTCGTAATAATCATACAACTTATTTATAGAAGCATCAATATCTGCCCACAATAGGGCAGGACTATCCTCATGTTCATTCTTTCATTAAAAAATTTCAAGTAAAAATTTACATTCATGAAATTTAATCTTAGGATCCATAATAGCAGTAAAACAAAAAATACAAGGAAAATCTTTAAAGTATTTATTAAATTTTTTTCCATGAGAGCAATAATATCTCAAAGAAAATCATTAGTGCTGCATTAAGAAAATATCTCGGTTATTTTAGTTAACTCATAAAATACTAAACTAGTTAGATAATAAATACCAAAAAATAATTTTGTTACTCTTTCAAATCTTTTCAAAAATTCACAAATTCATTCACAAATTCTCATTTCTCATCAGAAATAAAACAGTTAGGGAATTCTACAGAAATGAATCTATTTATTGCCTGCTTATAAGGAATCACTTTACTTAACATTTTATATGTAGAGTTCCAACAGAGCTCTTACATCTTGTGGTAATTTTTTAGCAGGTATGTCTAAACCCGAATAAACTTGTTTGAAAGTTTGTCTTCTTGGGCAGCTACTTTTAATAAATATAATAATATCTCTTAATTTTGAATATAATTATTAATTAATTTCAAACCATCTTGTACGCACAAGTTAATAATATGACAAGCGCATCGAATATAAAAAAAATTTCATTCAAAACTGGTTTTAAATAATTTTTAAAAATCTCAACTGCAGCAGTATTTTCGTTAGTATTATCAAATGAAATAGTAAAAAAATTGAAATTAATTCTATATTCTCTATCAACATGATTATAATCTTACTTAGATTTAAAGCATTATAAGAATGAGAAAACTCTTTAAAATCAATAATTCTTTTATTTAAAATCTAATCAGAATCAATAAAATGTGCAGTAATAACAATATAATGGTAGCAATTAAGATCTTCTAATCAGAAGCGCAACTTTATATGGCAGAGATGACAAAACTGTAATTAATAATATTTTTGTTCTTCAACTACTCTAAACATTTCTGATCTTATAGTGTTCCTATTGACCGGCTCATAATCCGGATTATGAGTAGTTCTAATATAATCTGTAAATGCATCGTCTTCAGCCATACTAAAAAGTTGTTCAGACCGAATATATTTAGTTAAATTAGTTTTACTTGTAACACGATTATAAGTAAAAGTGCCTAGTATGCCACCTAAAGTGCTAATTTGGGTTTGTCGTGGTTGGTTTTCAGGTGTTTACTCTTAATATGTTTGCTTAGTAGATCAATTCCCGCATTTTTGAAAAAAAACATATGAAACATCTGGACACAACTTGCATTAAGCCCTCCTAACTCCATCAACAGTTACTTTATCAAAATATTTTCAATCTCTAGACTTAAGATTTGTAGAGGTACTTAATACCTCGAGAGAACTAATAGGTATATGAGAAGTAGTGCTAGATTGAGAAGAAGCATTAAAATCTGTGTATTGTGTGAATGAAATTTGTGGAGTGTCGGACAGTGGCAAATTTAGAGCTTCCCATTATTCATTACTTAAACTAAAACTACCGTGATATCTAGAACCAGAAGCTTGATTAGGGCCTGCTGATGAAGAATTGACATCCATTTATTTGCTGGTTTCTAATTTTACAAGAATATAATTACCAGATTACCGAGGGAGCTTATAGAGCTTGAGAGCTTGTAGAGCTTGAGAACTTGAGGGTTTGTAGAGAGAGATTATAGAGCTTGAGAGAGAGAGAGAGCTTGAAACTTGAGAACTTGTAGAGAGAGCTTGTAAAGCTTGAGAGCTTGAGAGCTTGAGAGAAACAACTTGCGAACTTGAAAGCTTGTAGAAAGAGAGCTGGAAAATTTTAGAGTTTATTTTGAGATATTTATTGTGATGAAATGGAGTGGGGAAAATGAAGTATTTATAGAGGGGAAAAGAAGTATTTTTTTGGCAATTTTTTTTGCAAAAAAAATTAAATAACCCCATTCTACCCGTTGGGGGTATTTTCAAAAAAATTGCAAATACCCCCAACGGCTAAAATAGTCGTCAGGGAGCTGTTGGGGGATTCTGCAAAAAAAAATTGCAGATAACCCCCTCCAACAACTCTTAGAGCTGTTGGATTTGTGGGCCGGGTTCGACCGGGCCGCATAAATCCAGCCCAACGACTTTATAGGTTGGGTCGGGCCAGGACGTATAAATCCAGCCCCAACGGCTCTTAGAGCCGTTAGGGAAGCCGGATCGGGCTGGGCTAGAGCCCGTGCCGGGGGCGTGGCATGTGTCGGGCGCGTGCCTAGCCTGGCATGGCCCGCCCAGGCCGTGGGCTGCCTTTACCAGACCCGGGGCACTGGGCCGGGCTCTGGCCGGGCCCGTGTGGGTTGCCGGTCCGGCCCGGCCCACTTGACTCTCCTATATATAGCTAAAGCTTATAGTTCACTGGCTTGTGAAAGCTGGTACATTGCATGGCTTTGAATTTTAGAGTTTAGAAAGTTTACGTAACTAAGATGTATCATGTAATTCTCATATTCCTTTCAAGCAAGAAAGCTGGTGGCTGCTGCATGTGGCTTTGGAAACCTACACCCAATAAGTTGATAAGTAGCATATCCTTACATACAGATGGAGAGAACCCTATCAATCTTCTTTTTGCAACACTCCCACCACCACCAGACACGAAAACAACAACAAGAACAAAAACAACAACAACAAAAACACACACAGTGGCCAAACCTGTGGACTGATACTGGACATATGAACGCTGAAGTCTTATCGAATTTCCCAAGACACTTGAACAGTTAGACTAATATTGCACATAAGGAATTATAGACTCCTAGAGTCTTGGAATCACGCCCCTATTGAGTTATTACACATAAAAACTTCAGGACTACTAGAACTGTGGACTTGAAAATTCACACCAATTGTTATTTTTTAAATTCACCGATTTAATTGTTCAATCTAAATTATTGCAATTTATATTCTTGTTACCCATCTATAATCATGGTTAGGTTTTTTACAAATGAAAAGAGTATGCTCTCCACTTACGGATGTGCCCAATCTTGTGGATCAGAAATTCATTTGTAAATATTTTTTTTTTTTAGTTTAGTAATTTACACATGAAAAACTATGCTCTCCACTTGTGGGTATGCCCAAACCTGTGGATGATTGACTTGTAAATTTATTGTTTAGCTTTACTAATTTTCTCTTCCTTGAATCTTGTTCTATTTCTTTAAATTTTATAGAATAATGTCAACATCTAGAAGTTGTTACAGTCAAGGTTCCTTATTAACTCCATAAAGTAGCAATGAAGATCTTGCAAGGAGGCCTTGTATAAAAAGTCTTTTAAATACAAGAAAATAAAAATGCAATTATTAAGAGTCAGCTGCGATAATCAGAATTAGAGAACATCTCACAGGAAAACTTGAATAAGTTAAGAATTAACATCAGCATCAGTACATTCTAAACTTGAAATTAAGGTTTAAGAATATATAAACCATAAAAAGAAAAAGAAAAGAGCACAAATCATAGTATGCTGCCTACTTCAAGAGAGTGAGAATGTAGAAGAAATTGAGGATTAAAAAAGACAGGTGGTCAAACCGGAGAGGTCTAGGCAATTTATGACGATGACAGCCAATCTCAGAGAAGACAATATCGATCTTGGACCTATGCATTGCCGCATAAGGTAAGAGCAGGTAAGACCAGGGTCCATCCACCCTCCTAGATTTATAAGATCAACTCTTAATCCAGAGTTGATAACAAGATTGGTAATCTTTTATGAAAATAAACTTAGCTTTAATGTTGCAAATTTAAGCAGCTACTATGATGCCTTCATCGCACTATGAATGTGGCCCGTACCATATTTGAATGTCTAAATTGGCATCTAAAAGAATATTTAAATTCTTTTTATAAAAAATAAATAAAAGAAAGTAACAATTCATATTTTCAATAATTTTCATAAAAAGAAACATAAAGATTCTAAATTCTAGCCACCTTACAATCAGAAAAAACTACAAAAATTATAAGAAATTAGGATTCAACAATTATCAAGATAAAATATAAAATAAGTCACAACTAAACACACACACTCACACAGGCACACAAACGACTCGACAAACTTGTGGATGCTAGGTGAAGAGGTCGATCCTAGCAAGATTAAATGTAAAATAGCATTAACTGGCTGATGGAGAATAGAGTTTAGAGATGGAGAGGGTGTTTTAGTTCTGGATGGAGCTATTGCTCCAGCCATAGCGAATATTTATATATAATAGAAATAGTTCATTACAACTCCAGCTAAAGTCTAGTAAGCAACCAAATACACCAAGAAACAAAACCAACATAGTTCTAAGTACATGATCCCCACATCAAAACTCCAACATACACTCCTCAAAGCATCAAGTAACATATATCAACACAGCAAAGCAAGCTAAGTGCCACCTAACCATGACTGAAAACCACAAAGCCAATATATATAATCTACAAGATGAACCATGGTTATCACAATTAAGTCTTTTCACGCTACTTTGTGGAGGCTTAGGCATCCTTCTATGTCACCACTGTAAGTCTGTTTGATTCTAGTTATCCTACTTTTTCCCACCTCTTTCTTAACTCTTCAACTTAAAATCACAAAATCGAAGCCAATCGGATCTTTTGAGTTATCACCACATTGATAAGTAGAGCTAAAGTTTGATTTTTGGATTAAATTCTTTAGATAAATTTGGGATACAATCATACAATATACCCAAATGTGTTGCTACTTAACTAGCATCATAAGACCAAGTGCAAACAACAATAACAAATGCCAAAAATTACAGTGAAGAAGGATAGAGAGCTCACCAGGAAGGGATACAAGAGATGGGTTCAAGGGGTTTCTTGAGAGGAAGAAAGGGGAAAGAGGAGGAGGACTTGTGGTCCTTCTTGTGGGTTTTGGTGGGCGAGTGAAGTTAACGGAGGAGAGAGGTGAAAATTTGCTGGTGGTGGAGCAGGATAAGCAGGCGCGGGGCAGATTAAGAGCCGATGGTAGAATTTGGGGAAGGCACTCCATCTCCGAGGTGGCGGGCGAGCGAAGGGCTGAGAAGCAGTACTTGATAAAGCCCTCGTTCTTTCAAAGAGGTTTCACAGAGGTGCTCACGCGTGATGAGATAGTCCACCCGAACCCGAACCCGAACCCGAACCCGAAGCCGTTGGGCTCGGGTCGAGTTTAGTCCGGAGTTTATTCGTCCTTTTCGTAGGCAGGTTAGTGGATTGGATTGAAACTTTTAACTGAATTGGGATATTTTGTGGGCACATTTTGTTAAAGTTGTTAGTCAAATTTTTTAAAAAACTAAAAAAAAGATTCTGGTAGAACACAAAACTTTTTTAGTAAAATTGTAATGAACAATTAGTGAACAATTAAAATAATTGATCAACAATTGGAACATTTTCTAGAATATCTAGAACTAAAAAATGAAATATTTTCTAGAATATTTGATGATGTGACATCTTATTTATTTAATTTTAATTTTTATTTATTAATTATTACTTAAGAATATTAATAAAAATGCTATTAATAAAGAATTATTATTAATGATACACTGAAAGCAATAAAATAATTATTATTTTACTACTTTTAATGTATTCTTGTTTGATGACATTAATAAATAATATTATGAGTAAATAATTATTAGTAATAATTAATAATATAATAATGTCAATCTTAATCATTATCAATAAAGTTTCATAATAGAGAAAGATAAATTTTCTGACTGACACGTGTATCATACTTCTATGAGTTTAATGTTAGGGACCCTCCGCGTTGTACCTGTTGAATCATTAAACAAAGAATAATGCTATAAATAATTAATTATTAGTAAAAAGGGCATTTCGCTACAATCCTTTTATGTCAACTCATAATTAGAAAAAAAAAAACTCAGTTTCATAATTTTATTCGCTTCAGCCACCTCCTTTTTTATACCAACCTTGTGCGCCCACGAGTCAAACGCAGAAGCGCTTCTTAACGGCGAAGGAAGAAAATACCCCGCAATAACCGCATGAAAAATGCGAACCGCTTCAAAAATGCGGAGTGCTGATATATAGAGGAGTGCGACTATAATCAAAGTCCTTACAAAAAGCCTTATATCTGAAAAAGACTGCGACCATGATCGTAGTCCTCACAAAATATCATATTTCTGAGGACTGTAATCGTGATCTCAGTCCTCACAAAATGTCCTATTTCTGAGAACTGCAACCATGATCGTAATTATCTTTATTAGTACAGGATTTTGAGTTTTTATAAGATTGCGATCATAATCACACTCTTTATTAGTATACTAAAGAGCACCAACAATGCTAAGATATATTGAGGCATCAGGAAAGGGATCACCATCATAACGACTAAGATTCCTCCCGGTAGGAACAGAAGAATTAATAGATTTTACATATCGAAATTGTGTGCGAAGTAGCAAGTCGGTGATGTATTTTGTCTGAAATAGATACAAACCGTAATTAGCATAGTTGGCTTCCACTCCAAGAAAATAATATAGGTTGCCTAAATCTTTCATCGAAAATTGTGTACCAAGCTTCTCAATTAAGAAATAATTGTAGAATTATTTCCTGTGATCAATATGTCATCCACATAAATCAATAAAAAAATGAGGATGTCTTGGTGGTAATAAATGAACAAAGAATAATCACTCTTGGATTCGTAAAATCCAATGTCTTTAAGATAGTCAGAGACCATGCCCTTGGAGCTTGCTTCAAGCCGTAAAGAGACCTGTGTAGGTGACAAACATGATGAGGAAAGTTAGGGTCTACGAACCCTGCAGGCTGCGGCATATACACTTCTTCAGTGAGGAACTCATACAAGAAAGCATTGTGAACATCAAGTTGACGAATAGGCTAGTGGTGATGGACTGCCAATGCGATGACTGTACAAATAGTAGCGTGCTTGACAACTGGACTAAATGTTTCAGTGAAATCTAGTCCATCCTGTTGATGAAACTCATTTGCGACTAAACGAGCTTTGTACCTGTCAACAGATCCATCCAGCTGCTATTTGATTTTAAAGACCCATTTGTTTGGTAAAATGTTCATACGTGGTCGTGTTGGCACCAACGACCATGTCCCATTGAGTTGTAAAGCATCAAACTCGGCTCCCATAGCTTTTCTCCAAGCAGCTTATTTAACGGCCTGACTAAAACATGAGGGTTCAACATCAGAGTCGTTAGTCACAAGCAAAGCATATATGGGATTGAGTTTAATAATTTCTGTACAGCTCATGGTAACCATCTTGTGGGTCGAAGATGTTGTAGAGAGGGGTGGTGTAGAAATGGGAAGTTGTTGTGATGGTGAAGCTGAAGATTGAATGGTTGGATGTATTGGCAATACATTAGGTGGTTGGGTATGTTGACCTGGAGAGTTATGAGTAGGTGGAGGTTATCAGGATGTCGGAGGGTTGAATTTGAGTTGGAAGGATCCGGACTCAAATCCTTTCGGAAGGACACAAATCTCTCTCTCTCTCGTGTTTCCCGTCATTTAACAGTATTCTGAGCTCCAAGAATTTAGGTTTTTCTTTCCGAATATCTGTAAAAATCTTGCTTATTTCTAAATGACCTCAAAAGTCTCTGTAATTCTTTATGTTCGGTCAAATAAATCTCAAAATGAATAAAATACTCTCACAACCTAAATTTATTCTTGTGGCTGCTTTTAATTCTTTTTTTTTTAATCAAATTTAAAATCTTTTGAGAGTCATTTAAAATTACAAGGGTTTTTAGGAATCAATACGGAGACCTCTTCAATTTTGGAGAAGTCGAAAAGTGTGGGCATTTGAGTTTTGAATGGGACGGCACGGTACTTGACAAACCTTGAATTGATGAATACGGGGATAGATAAAGCCCCTGAATCATATCCCTAATCGATCGATTGAAACTCTTTATTTTTTTTTTTTTGGGAGGAAACCTAACCAATTTTGTAATTAATTAATTAAACAGTCACTCTAAATTGTAATCACTTCTCTTTATTCCAATTGGGACTAAACTGTTGGGATTTGGGTCGAACAAATAGTCCCACATCAGTTAGACGTGGGGATGGTCTTGGGTTTATAAGGATTTGGACAACTCCACCTAACAAACTAGTCTTTTGGCATGGTGCCCCGAGTCCTTCAAGTGGTATCTGTGTGGGTGATGTTGGACGATGTAGATCCCCCAATGGCGCAATGGGGCCTGCCTTACCTTACCCCACTGGCGCAAAAGACACCTAACAGACTACATTCAAGGAGAAAGAGTGTGTGATTGATCTCCTGTATTACATGTTAAGGATAGGGTTTTATTGAATCACATAAAATATTATGCCATTTATATTTTTATTCTATATTTTGCTAAAATCTTGTAGAGCTCAATATATAATGGAAGGCTTGGGGGTCTCGGTTCCACTCAATTTATAAAACCTCGGATTCCGCCCCAACAAACTTAGTATCAAAGCTCATGTTTTTTAGGACATATAAAAAGTTTGATATATTGTGAAAAAGAGATTCATGCAGCTATTAATGATGTTTAGACTAAAAGACGAAGGAAAGTTTATCAAGTCAATCAGGTAGAGATGAGTGCTTTCTTAAGCAGAGAAGAGACTGAAAATCACGCAGAGGAGGGGATGCATAGGAGATGCTAATCAAATTGTGCAAACATTAAAATCTATTTGCAGCAAACACACTTGATCTAATAAATAAGCAATTATAATAAATAGTAACAAACACATTTAATAACAAATAGTATGCAATTATAAGTATAAATAACAAATATTGAGCTGAGATAAAGAGTAAATGATAGAGTCAAGAAAAAGCAAACTTTGCAAACACAATAATTTATTTTTGAGGTTCGATCCACTGATCTACGTCTCCATCTATAACTCTTGTGAAGATGTAAGTACTATAACCGGTTCACGAGACCGAAATACGCTTACAATCGTAATCTCACAAGATCACCTCTTGGAGCTGCAACTCTTATAATATGATCCCTCTTGGATCAACCTTGGAGGCTCAACTCCTACAACATGATCCCTCTGGATCACCTCGGAGCCTCAACTGCTACACTTTACAATCCCTCAAGATCGACTTACAACTACATCTCTCATTAGAGATACAAAACAACACAACAAGAACAAGATTTGTGATCTTATCTTGATCACTAAAACTTCTCACAATTGCACAAGAACCATAGCTATATATTAGGAATTGAAAAAACAAGCCTTGTGTGTGTAAGAGAGACTTTAAAAAATTAGAAGAGAAAGCTTAAAAATTTTGTGAAATAACTCAAGGATTTGCAGTAGAGAAACTCTGAAAACTATTGAAAAACTTGTCAGTCTTATTATTGAACAATTCTGCAAAACATTTGATTTATAGCTAAAACAATTCAAAATATTTACTAAAAATTAGTAGAGAAAAAGTCAACTAGTTGTCAAACATGAGTTTAGAACTTTCGATAGTCAATGATCACAAATGACTATATTTTTAAAATGGAGAAATACATTTTCATAAGTTTAACATTAGATATTGAAAGCACTTTCTGCAGGAATAGATTTAAGCAAAATTCCAGATAGTTCTGAAAACAATTTCTCTCTCTGGAAAATGTTATCGAAAATCAGATTCGAGCTATCGAAAGTTCTTTTCGACAGATAGTGAAAAACGCTACCTGGACTATCAAAAATGAGTCTGTTCTGAACTTTTCTGAACTCTCTGAAAAATGCTATCGAAAGCGTGCACAAAGGCTAACGAAAATTCTTCAGCTCAAAAATAAAAATGCGCACTGAGTGTCTGTTTTCGACAATAGTGTTTTGGGCTGTCGAAAATGGTTCAGTAAAATCAGATTTTTTTTCGAATCTTGTTTAAAATCAATTTCAACTTCATAAGTCAAAGAAAAATAAGTTTCTTGAAATAATTTTGAGCTCTAATATGTATGGATAAACTTCACTATATATTCCAAATGATAAACCTCACTTTTTAGATTTAAGTTATATTAAAATTGATTTTCCATCAAAATTAAAATATTTTGAAACATGATTTTGAAACACTCAATTTTATATGTAAATCACTTTTGAAAAACTCTTTAAAACATAAAAAAAAATTGTGTGTGTATTATCAAGCTTGAACTATCAATTCTACAAACTAAAAGTTTAATACATTTTCTAAACTTATAGAATACAAATTGTATATCTTCAAACACCGAAGTCTTCATATAGATGTAGATTTAAATTCGACTTCTTGAGCATCAATTCTCAAAGAGATAGTCAACTTTATATCAGTTGAGTTTGAGCTTCATTTGTTTGATCTTAAATAATATGTATTTTGATTAACCTTTTGTATTCTTTTAAAACAACTTCATGATCATTAGTTTCTTAAGTACATGAGTTGAAAATCATCAAAACATATTAGTGATTGAATTTTTGGGTCAACAATTTCCTATTTGTTATGATGACAAAACTCATGAAGTTAATATATGCATAGATTAGAGTGAAGTTTTATTAAAACTTTCCTGAATTTATGCATACACTAAAAACATAGATGCATTCAATTGAAATTCAATTTAATAGCAATTATACATAAATGTAATCAAGTAAAGCTCAATTTGATATCAATTATCACAAATACGTATGCATATATATAAGATACCAATACAAAATATTCATTCATGTATATATATTATGCATCCAACCATCCATAAATAAATAAACATCAACCTAAAACAAACTCTTATTTACAAACCATTAAATAAACCAAATACTCAAATTACTCAATATTTTTAAAATTTACTCAAATATTTTTAAATATAACTCCAAATTCTTCTCCCTCTTATTGTCAATTCATCAACAAAGAAAAAAAAATAATTGTATCCATTAAAAAAATTCTTCTCCCCTTGAATGTATGCACATATTAGAGATATATAATATTAAAAACTCAAAATCTGTAATAAAAGAAGATATTATCAAAAATATGTTTGTGTATCATGTGTCAAGCTATATATTATATCACACACATATTGCACAAGGTTGTAAATAAAATAACAAATTCTACATTATTAGCATATTTAAGCTATGCAAATACTAAATTGTGTTTAAACATGCACAGAAGCACACACATATATGCAAAATCATAAAAACGATATTATGTATGCAAATTTTCAACAATACTATCTCATATATGTAGAAATATACTAGAATTAGGGTATAAGATACATATATCACACAATTAAGTATGATGCATCTCACTCAATCTTAAATTTTCAAGCATCATATATTTCACTAATTATCATATATTATGAAATATCAATAAAGATCAATAAGAAAGACAAACTGGTATAAATTTTGCGCAAGTAGCATATTATTATCTATGATCTACACAAATAAAGTGCAATTAATCTTACTCTTAAAAAATCATTTAAAAAATTTGAAAGTCTTTCATGTGGTGTTTATTTCAAACCATAAAGAGCCTTCAAAATATGATTTAAAAATTTTGTTATTAAAAACTCGAACATTGTTCAATATAAACTTCCTCCTCAATATAACCATTTTGAAAAACAATTTTAATATGAAATTATTTTTAAAACTTGCAAAGTCAATAACTAAAACTCATCTTTAAGAGTATCCAATATATTTTAAATAGTACTTGAGATAAAAAGTTTAGGCCACCACACTCACTTTGACCTTGAACTCTAGTCATGACTCTTCTTTATGCTTCACCAAGAATTTACTCCTTTGGATGATCTTTGATAAATTTCTTACTTGATTGGAGTCGATAAGTTTCATCTTTTTCAATGCATATGCTAGCGTACTTATTTGATTATTATTTTTTCTTAAATTCAAGAGATTAGTCTCTTTGAAAGAAACATGTATAGATTCTTCAACTACCATAAAATGCTCATTGAAAAATATGATAAGTCTTAGAAGTTGAATATCTAAGGACAAATACCATCATTTTGTTGGAAACTTGGAATTAAGCTAAGTGAATTTTGAGAAAACTTGAGCTGAAATTTAGGCATGACTCGTTGCTCGGAATGCAGGAGAGATGGTTGGAATATGTTCTCCTTTCATTGGGGATGAACATGATATATTCACATATTCAACTCCATTTTCGAATGAATGAGATATTCAAGTCGGAAGTTGGCTTAAAACAAGTGTTAAATGAGACAAAAAGAGTGAAAATTGTTTAGTCCAATATTAAAATTGGTATGCGAATGGATATGTCTGTTCGGTGAACAGACATGTCTATTCAGAATGGTTGCACCCATTCCGATCGAATGGATGTTTCTGTTGGGGGAAAACCAGTTATGGCTAAATGAATGTGTCAGTTCGGAACGGTTACACCCGTTCCAACTGAACAAATGTGTCTATTCGGAAGGGTTGCACCCGTTACAACCGAAAGATTTTCTTCAAATCCTATAAAAACTTCAGATTTTCACTCCAATGAGTCACTCATAATTACTCATAGCTGAGAATTTCAAAACTTAATCAACTACAATGAATAATTGAGTTCTTGAAAGAGAATTCTTTAAAGTATCATTCAGACTCCAAAATTGTGTATGAGATCCGATTTTTGGTCTGTGTGTCCTTTTTCCTACTTTCGGTCAAATGAAAGGTATGAGTCAACTTTGATTTGACTGTACGTGATTTTGCAAAGTGTTGCGTATAACATGTGAAGGAGTGTTCTATCTTGAGAGACAAGCGTCCATTATCTCATATGCACCGTAACAGAGAATGTAATTATCTTAAGAAGATTCACTTTACGCGTACTTCACTCCAAAATCTGATTCTTATTCTGTTACTCTGTCCGTTTATATTAACGTTCAGTTTTGCATGAATTATTATTAATAAATATTTATCTTGCATAAATATGAATTGTAAAATTACTGAATTCTAATATATTCTCTGTCTATTTGAAATAGCACCCTTATTGCAGGGATTATGCTAAATAAAATATTCATGTGGAATATTTATTTTAATAAATATTATTGCTAGATAAATTATTGTTGAATTATTTATCTAGCAGATTTATTGCTAATATGAAACTGACTAAATACCAGTTCGATTGGTGTCTAAGAAAGGGATTTGAAAGGTGGCTCTATAATTAAGAAACGTTCAATTGAACAGAAAACCTCCCACCTAATTTTCAACAACTTAACCAATTGGACTGGTT
This sequence comes from Agave tequilana, assembly GCA_038442645.1. Taxonomy (NCBI): domain Eukaryota; kingdom Viridiplantae; phylum Streptophyta; class Magnoliopsida; order Asparagales; family Asparagaceae; genus Agave; species Agave tequilana. The sequence goes on along the minus strand of JAVJIF010014623.1, from coordinate 123,999 downwards.
GATTTTGATCTTGATTGTCAAAATCTAATAATCTTAAAACAATTATTGTGATTTCTAGTGCAGGTTGTATCAGCAGTTTAATTTTGTTTGTCGAGATTTCATATCTCATAATTCATGTTCTACAAAATATGAACAGGAGACCTTTTCTATTTAAAAAATTTATTTATGAAAGTTGTTTTGACAATTTTCAATTTTCTCAAAATTACCGAGGACACGTATTGAAATTGCTAACTTCTACTGTGATTGAATTGTAGAAAATGACTGATACTAATCAAGAAAGTATGAGCAGGGCACTAAGAGTGTCGAATCAGACTGTGATGTCTGCTCCTCTTCTAAGACGGAGAATATAAATCAAATAGATTCAGTAAGTTGTGTGTTAATTTTGGTATAAACCACCAAAATCATAGCATTATACACTCTTCAGTAGAATGAGATTACTGAAAACAAGAATATAACTTTAAAAGAGATGATCAATTTTATACTCGTAAGTTCTGAATCACCGCAGAACTTGTGGGGGGAAGCCCTATTAACGGTAAATCAGGGTACCCCACAAAAAACTTAGTCTCATTCCATTTGAGTTGTGATACGAAAGGCCTCCTTCCTATCATTACCTCAAAATGTCGGATTGCCTTACAAAGATACCAGTGGCACTACCTAAAAAGACTAAGTTAGGATTTAAAATGGTGGACTGCATTTTCATGTCTTGAATAGCAGCACCTACAGTTTTCTGATACACAAATCAGAAATATTGGATATTCATGTAAAATATGATTATTGAATCAAGAGATATTGTGTTCTTTGAAGATATATTTTCACAAACAGAAAGAAATAAGATTTCAGGAAAAAGAACACATGAAATAGTGTTTAGGGACGAAGTACCTAGTGAGCCAACGGTTAATGCAGAAGTTGAACCAAGAAGGATTAAGAGATCAAGAATCTCTAAATTCTTTGGTATAAACTTCATAGCATATGCGATTGAAAGTGAGCCTCAAATATTTTAAAAGGTTATGCCTACCCTAGAAGCACAAATGTGAAAAAAAGTTGTAACATGCTCCTAACAGTAGCATAGGAAGTTGAATATTGTCATGATCAAGGATGAATTCACTGTTAATGAATGCAACAAGTGTGTTTACACTAAAATAGTTGAAAATGCATATATCATTGTATATCTCTATGCAGACTACATGTTTTTACTCGGGACTAATATTGAAGTTATTATGTCCACTAAAAAGATGTTATCCAACAACTTTGATATGAAGGATCTGCGTGTTGCTGATGTAATTTTAGGAGATAAAATTACAAGAACACCAAATGGAATCAGTTTATCTCAATCACATTACGTGAATAAGGTGATAGAAAGATACAAGGAACATGGGATCAAAGATAATACAAATCTTTTTCTCCCACACATCTATCTTCACAAGAATACATGAATAGAAAAGCGACAGTTGGAGCATTCTGAAATCATCATAAGTCTAATATATTTAATGAATTAGACTATACCCGATATAGCTTACGCCGTAAGCAAATTGAGTAGATACACTAGTAATCCTAGTGATGATTATTAGATTTCCCTACTATGAGTAGTAGGCTACTTGAAGAATACCAAAGAAAATGCTTTGAGATATGAAAAGTATCCACCTGTACTTGAAGAGTACAGTGAAGCAAACTAGATTGCAGATTTTAAGAAATCGAAATCAACTAGCGGATACATCTTTACTCTCGAAGGTACGGTCGTATCTTGAAAATCCTCCAAACAAACTTGCATTGCCCATTCCACAATGGAATCAGAATTTATAGCCTTGGATAAGGATAGAGAAGAAGTGGAATGGTTTCGACAATTTCTAGAGGATATACCTTTATGGCCTAAACCAGTGCTGCCATATGTATGCACTGCTATAATTAAGCAGCGATATCTAGGGCACAAAAATCTTTGTATATAATGATAAGTTTGGACACATCTGTCGTAGACATAACAAAGTTTGATAGTTGCTCTCAAATGAAGTTATCTCAATTGACTATGTGGCGTCAAAAGAAAACTTCACGGATTGTTCACTAAAAAATTAAGTGGAGAGTGTATAAATTGTGCATCGAAGGGAATGAGGCTAAAAGTCTAATCATACCAAGTTAGCTTAATGAAAATCTTATTTAGCGAGTGGAGATCTCACAGACTAAGTTCAAGAGGAAAAACTTATTATGCTTGACTCTACGAGTAAGCACTTAGGAGCTTGACTCCAACTCATTCTTATAGTGCACCCAAGTGTTTTCTACAAAAGGGCGTAGGATAAGCTTAAAGTTTTTAATGATGCCTATATCTTTTTATTAAAACAAATGGGGTAGAGTAGTCTACTCTTAATGGACGATCACCTATGTGAGTGTAGAACTGGATCTGCTCTTGGGAGTCTCTATGGAGGCTGTGATTCCCTAAACACACTCTCTGAAATCAAGACACTTGATTTTGACTTTAAATTTACCCAAATTATCCTTGATATTTAGGACAAAACATCTACATCGAAAAATATGAAAATATGAAATGTTTGGATATTTTTAATAATAAAGTTCATATGAAGTTCTCTTTTCAAAAACGGTTGGATCAAAACACGATTTAACACATGACATACTGTATTAATGACTTTACCTCAATAGTATTTTGGCAAAACATATGAATTCAATAATGTGTGTGTATTGTATTGTACGATTCTTCCGTTCAACAACACCATTATGTTGAGATGGCGTTCTTGGTGCGGAGAAAGTGTGTTCTATGCCATGCTTATCACTTATTTTCAAATTCATAAACATAATTACTTTTAATCTTTACAACAGAATAATCATATTCTCTTTGAACATGTTTGCACAATCTTGAAAACAAATCAAACACATTACTTTAGTGTTTTGAAAATAAAAGTCAAGTAAATCAAGAGAAATCATTGGCAATTTCGATATCAAAGTTTTACAATCAAAACTAATTGTCCTTATATGATCAAATAAAACCATGATCAAATAAAACATCTTCTAAGACGGTAGGTGGAGATTTATTGGTACAAATGATCTAACTAACTCCAGTCTCCAAAGGTAACCGTATCACCTTGTATCCTTGATAGCGATACAACCAAATTTGAATTTCTCTTCATGCCCCATGAGTAAATGCTATCATGGTACCATCTCTCTCTACGTCTAGAGAGGGCACAAACCTACGTCATAGAGAAACGATGTGCCTTTTGGTACCCATACTTATTGGCCCAAGGGTACTCCCCGGTTTTGTTTTGATGATTACAAAACACATGTAGTTATAAAGTACTAATTAAGATCTAATGTTTAATAAACTTACGATGATCCAGAGTTTGGAAGAAGTTTACTCTTCCTCATAAGGAAGGCTTGAAGATCAAGTTGAGTCAAGAAAGGAGTTCAAGTTTGGATGATCAAAAGGTGAATTTTGGAGAATCCTTCTTTGATGAAGACTTGAAATTTAAGTAACTCCTTTGCAAGATCTTAATATGTTAGTTTTGATGTGAATTTATACACAAAGAAGAAACACACACGTTTTTCCCAAAAACAAGTTTTTGGATTATATAGGGCTTAAAATTATTTTTCATAAGTTAGTCATTGATTCAAATTTCATATTTTCATAATTTTTATAACCAGCCATATACCTGTTTTCTTGAAACCCATTGCCATAACATCTTTTATACTTATATTATTATTTCAAAAATGGGTTCAATTTCAAAAATGGTGTTTTCGCTGACTTTTGGGCTTGGCCGGTCGACCGTCGTTGAGTTCAGTGTTTTGAACACTGTCTCGGTCGATTGATTATGCACAAGGTCACTTGGCTCCTGTGCACATTGATCGGCTGACCGAGCAATCGATCGACCTATCTGTCAGGACTTTCTGGATTGATCGGTCGACTACCCGGTCGACCGATCCTCTGGACTGGTGATTGTGAGTGTTACACCTCGCTTCCCAAAATACGGTGGAGCGGAGACGCGATGACAATCGGCGACACATACGCAAGGAGAATACCTCACGTATACGCTCTAAGCCTTAAGTAACCCATAGCAAGCTATAAATCTAAACTATAATAAATCATGATCACTGCAATATCAAATATAAGCATCCACACATGATAATAAATAAATAAAGAGATGACATGACATCTGATAATGTGAAATGACATCTGATAATGACATACGGAGAATCATAAAATAACAGAAATGAAGGTGAACAAGAATACCGATGATCAATAAGAGAGAGACTCCAGCTTCTCGCAAAATGTACGGTCTCATCGATCATCTGAATAATAGAAGAAAGCATCCAATATCTAGATGTGCAAATTCAGGGTCGTCAGAAAGCGACCCAATGAGTATGTAAGAAAAAGGAGAAAGTGCTCGTGCATATAAACATTATGTACATAATAATAACATGATAAACTATAAATAAAAAATAACTGAATAATAGTATGGACAAATCTGTAGGTAAAAGAATACCACTGATAAAACAAACAACTGATGTCATGATGTGTAACCTAGCATATATCACTAGTCTGGTTGGTTGCTATTAACCTAACTAATATAGTACTTAGCTGTCTCTAATACCACAGCCATTTTCCCACATGTCATAAAAGATTATTATTGTTGTAACTACATATTAATGTAGTGCATGTGTTTTGGAAGGGTACCGTGGATACCCGGTATCACGGTCTAACACCCTTGGCGCTGAATCAGGACAAGCTGCAAGGTTCTAATAACTGAAGACCATAGCCCCACACGAAAAGACAACTAGTGTGGCGTCGTAATCCGGGCATAACCCTGACAACTGATAACTGAATAATTAGGTAGCCAGTACTACTTTGGTTTCCCATAGTGGAACCCACAACTCGATATAACATAATAAGTCCTTCCAAAATACACGACATGCATTATCAGGCAGTTATCCCTTTTCCCAATTTATGATATCTTTTACTAACAAGCAATAATATGAATTATTATTAAGATGGAATAATGACCAGATATCTCCAATATCTGATGATGTCAATAATAGCTGATATCTGATAATAGACAATTGATATCTGAGAATAGACAACTAATATCTGACAATTGAATAACTGATAACTGGCATCTGAATACTGGAGATATAGAGTAACTAATAACAATTGTACACTAATCACTGATAACCGATACTTATATCTGATAACTGCTATCTCCTCTGAAGTACGAGATCACCTACATTAACTAGATCACTATGATATATCTGTACCCATAACTAAATACTGCAGTGACTAGGAACCAATCATGAAGAGAGGTCTACTGAGTATTCTCAAAGTCAATTAGATCAACAGATACCGAAATCATATCTAAATAGTAAAACATCCTCAAGCAACTTGAAACCCAGAATGGTCTATATCTGATACTCAACATCAATAAACTCATCCATACTTAACCAATATGATTGGCAAATAAATCTGAAATACTCAGAACTCATAATCTAACAATCATCAACCATATCAAAATATAGATCAAGATCCGATAAAAGAATATAAGTCTCAGGTCAACATTACTTTAAATAATGTCTTATACAGATCCACTCAATCTCAAGATCAATCCAGTTACATCCTTAAATTTATCACAATTAAATCTGAATCTGAAACTATTACACATGAAATGACATAAGTCTAATATCTCAATATCAAAATACAAAGTCCATATATATCTGATGCTCAATATCAATAAGATAATATCAAGAACTATCAAGTAACTCTAAATATCACCAAGCATATAAGAAACTAATACCTGATAATCTAGCTCTCATTGACTCACCAATCAATCAACAGATAATTATCATGTAAGTTTCAATTCACCAAATAATCACCAAACAATGTCCGATAAATACCTCAAAAATATACAATTTATCCACAAACATGAATCAGGCCAATCTCAAGAACAATCAATTTATATTCGAAGATTTATTACAACTAGGTCAATTACAATATCAAGTCTGGTCTAAAGTATACTACAAATAATTCTGAATCAAAAGCGGTAAACTACACATGAAATGATACTGATAAACACTCATATAAACTAAATAAATAAGGTGAGCACTTATTGATGCTTCATGAAGTGATACGCATAAACAGACTGGTATGATATATCAGATAGTCAAATGAAATCATACGAGTAAAACACAAATAACTATTGACTACGGTAAATAAGGAAATAATACAAGGAAAAATACTCACATGAAATGATGTAGTTTTGGATCCGAATCGCCGTCTGATTTTCATTGTACGAACAGGTACGAACTTTCGAATCATCTCGTAAGTCGGTCTTCAAATCGCATGGCTATTGGATTCACAGTGAACACCAATCCGAATCTCCTACAACGAGTCTGAATCTCACCAAACGGGTCTGTAACGTTGTACCACGCAACCAAACACACGGAGAGGGAGGGGAATTAACATACACACATAACGCACTCACACATGTACCCATACACACACGCTACACGTACATTCACTCACGTATACACCCACATACATACATAGATACACACACACACACACGAGTATACACATATATACATACATATTATATATACATACCCATACTTACACAACACACCACATAACATACACATTTAAATACACACACTTGTACACTTGCATACACACATCATTTAAATGCACACACACATTCATTCATAACATGCAAAACATAACACAAATAAAAGAAACAGGAAAAAGTGAGAGAACCTGAGTTAGGGGGAAGAGCTCGGGCTCTTGTATCAGGGGTGAATGTAGTTCACACTCAGCGGCTTGGCGGCACGACCGGAGGAGATCGGCGGCTCGTCGGAGAGGTGGAGGAGGCCGGGTGCACTGTGGGGCTTCCAGCAAGGGGCTTGGGGTTGTTGTGCTCTGCTGAGAGAGGAACTCGGAGAAGAGATGGAGAAGGAGGCTCGACAAGGTTGTTGTGTTACCGAATTTGGGGTCTCCGGCATGGGAGGTGTTGCCGCAGGCCATGAGTTACGGCTGATCTCGGAGATGAAGGAGTGGGTTGGCATGTGTGGGAAAAGGGCAGCCGGCCATGGTGTAGGCGTTGCCGGGTTTGGCCACGATGGGGATCTGCAGGTCATGCTCTGCCGGCACGGAGGGAGAAGATCTAGTGCGTAGCCTTGGAAGTGGGATACGGCAGATGGGGGAGGAGGAGAAGATCAGGTTTAGGATTAAAATGATGATATATATAGGATTGAATAATGGGTTTCGGGTTTTGGATAGGTTTATGATCAAGGGTATTGAGTATGGATAATGAGTTATGGGTAATGGGTTGATGGGGTTAAAGGGTTAGGATAAATGTGTTTAGGAATAGGCTAATACACATGCAAAAAAGAGAAGAATTAAATAGAAATGGAGTTTGGATAAATGAAATAAATAATAATAACAATATTAGTAATAATTAGAATAATAATTATCAATTAATAATAATAAATAATAGTAATAATAATAGTTAATAATAATACCAATCACAATGATAATAACACTAATAATAATAAAAATAGATTGAATTAATAATAGAATTAACTACTCTACCACTAATATTAATACTAATATTAAAATAAATAAAATAATACAAACACTAATAATAATTAATAATATCCATAATAGCAACATTAACAATATCAATAATAATAACACTAATAATAATAAATAATAATAATCATAGTAATAGAAAAAATACTAGTTAGTAACTAAAATGTTAACAAGTAATAAGAGTAAATATATAAAGCCAAATTATCATTTAATATTTCAAAATAATTTGTGCATTTAATAATTCAATAAGTCATAAATCAAGTTAATAAATAATTATAAAATAATTAGTAAAACAAAAATAAATACTTATAAAATTAAAAATACATTATTACTAACTAGGGATATTACATTCTACCCACCTTACAAAATTTCGTCCCTGAAATTTCAATAAAGCGAGGAATAATAAATAAAAGAATAAAAGTAAGGGAGAAAACAAACAAGCTTTCACGTCGCTTTTCTACGCATCATGAATCCACCACGCTTCCATTGTGCTACTCTGACTTCTGCTACTGGCTTAAACATGGAGTAACCAGTTCCAAGAGATAAATTCAGGTAAAATAGATTCGAGAAAGAGAATGAGAATCAAGATGGAAATCCCGATAACTCTAGAAGAAGAGTTGAAATCAGGGATATCAAAACATCAAAGAGATGGATTTCTAAAAGGAGGACGGTCAATTCACAAGTGGACTAAATATCATAATATGGATAGTATATATATAATGTAGTATAAATATAACTTGTTCCAAGTTACTGGTAAGATCTAGGTCCTTCTTGCGAAAAGAAAAGTTAAAAGTTAAGATCGCAAGTCGAAAACCTAGCTCTGATACCAAAAAAAACCTGTCACACTCTACTTCCCAAAATACGGTGGAGCGAAGATGCGACAAGAATCAGCGACACATATACGCGAGGAGAATACCTCATATATACGTTCTAAGCCTTAAGTAACTCAGAACAAGTTATAAATCTAAATTATAATAAATCATGATCAATGCAAGCATCCACACATGATAATAAATAAACAAAGAGATGAAATAACATCTGATAATGATATGCGGAGAATCAGAAAATAACAGAGAGAGATTTCAGCTCCTCGCAACATGTATGTCTCATGATCACCTGAACAATATAAGAAAGCATCCAATATTAGACGTGCAAACCCAGGGTCATCAGAAAGCGATCCAATGAGTGTGTAAGAAAAAAGGGAAAGTGCTCATGCATATAAACAGTGTGTACATAATAATAATATGGACAAGTTAGTAGGTAAAAGATTACCACTGATAAAACAAACAACTGATGTCATGATGTGTAATTTATCATATGTCACTAGTCTGTTTGGTTATTATTAACCTAACTAATATAGTACTTAGTTGTGTCCCATACCACAGTCGTTTTTCCATATATCAAATAAAATTATCGTTGTTGTAACTATCTGCCAATGTAGTGCATGTGTTTTGAAAGGGTACCGTGCATGCCCGGTACCATGATCTAACACCCCTGGCGCTGAATTAGAACAAGCTGCAAGACTCTAATAACTGAAGACCACATCCCCACACGAAAAGATAGCTAGTGTGGCATTGTAATTCAGGCATAGCCCTGACAACTGACAACTGAATAACTGGGTAGCCAGTACTATCTTGATTCCCTATCGTGGAACCCATAACTCGGTATACCATAATAAGTCCATTCAAAATACACGACATGCATTATCAGGCAATTATCTCTTCCCTCAGTTTATGACATCTTTTATTAATAAGCAATAATATAAATTATTATTAAGATGGAATAAAAATCGAATATCTCCAATAACTGATAATGTCTGTAATATCCCTAGTTTAAAATACTGTATGTTTATTTTTTTCTAAATATTTATTAATTTTGCTATATTCTACTTTAATTACTATTATCAATTAAATTGATTTATTACTTATTACTTATTATTATTAAATATACAAATTGTTTTGAGGAATTAAATGTTAATTTGGCTTCATTTATTATCACTATTATTACTTATTACTATTATTGTTAATTACTATGATTATTAATTGTTATTCTTAGTAATGGTTGTTTTATTATGATTATAATTATTATTGTCATTGTTATGGTTATTTTATTATTATTAGTATTGTTAACTATTATTGTTATTAATATTATTATTATGTATTAATATTGTTGTTGCTGCATTAATTATTATGATTATTATTAATATTCTTACGGTTTCTTATTTCTAATCCTATACCCATTTATTCTTTTACCCATTAGCTTAACCCAATACCCTTTTCCTTAACCCATTGAGAACCAAACCCATTAGCCTTGATCCAAACCCATTACCTTTTTACCCATTAAACCCATTATCTCTCCCTATATAATCCTAAAATTAATCCTAACCCTAACCCTAATTAACTACTCATCTCCATCTCCCCTCAAGCAGTCGCACCATCACCATGATCTCCACCACCGTGCTCTCTCTTTAGCTTCACCCGCATCAGCCTCGACCTCCTTTCCTACCTCCACTCTGTCGTCGAGGTCGATACCCTCACCTGCTCCTCCTTAGCGTGTCGGAGCTCTCTCAATGGTCGGCGCATCCCTGGCTTGCAACCCACATCCGAGCGCACCATCTCCCCCTCGAACTTCCTCCCATCATGATTGTGATTTTGTTGCCTCCACCCTCTCCTCCCTGTGTTGCACAGCCCAGGCTGCCCTCTCTATGGCCGAATAGCCCCCTCAATCTCCAGGCCACGTACAACCCTACACTCTGCAGACCTCCATCGTGAGCACCCATGGCGATCCTCCCCTTGCTGCCCTCTCCCAGGCCGTACGCCTACCCTGGCAGAGCAACCAAGCCCCCTTGGCCGTGCCCCCTTTACTTAGGCCGTGAAGTCCCCTGGGCCTCCTCCTTGCCATTGAGATTCGCCGGAGTCGAGCATCAACTTTGCGAGATCCGTCGCTCCACTTCCATCTCCGCCAGCAAGCAACGCTTCGTGGTCATGGACGGTCTCCCTTTTCGTGAGAGCTCTCTCAGGTCATCTCTCTCCCCCTGTAATTGATATGTGTGTAGATGTGTATTTCTAATTAATGTGTATATGAGTGTGAATGTTATATTTATGTGTGTCCATGGATGAATGTAAGAGTGGGTGCGTGCGTGAGTTCATTTGCATGTGTATATGCCTGTGTGTATACTCGTATGTCGGTGTACACGTGTGTGTGTGTATGCACTATGGTGTACATGTGTGGGTGTATACATGTGTGACGTGTGTTGAGTGCTTACGTGTAGGTATATGTGTGTATTTGAATGGGTGTGTATGTATGTATGTATACATGTATATGTGTGTGTGTGTATGTTTATATATGTGTATGTGTGTATGTGATGTGTCTCGGTATTTATCCTTATGTTTCTCAGTCCCTCTCCCTTTTTGTGTGTGTTTGGTTGCGTGTTACAATGATTATGGACTCACTCGTGTGATCCGAACTCGATAATAGGAGATTCAGATTGGTGTTCACTGTGGATCTGATAGTTAGGCGATTTGTAGACCGACTCATGAGATGATCTGAAGATCCGTACAGGTTCGTGTAGTTGACCAGAGGGCGATTCGGATCCGAAACCATGCCATTTCATATGAGTGTTTGTTCTTATGTTATTTCCTCATTTACTGTTGTCGGTAGGCATTCATATATCACATGTATCATTTCATGTCAACGATTGATATATTTTAGTAGTATGATTACCTGTATCATTTCATGAGTCATCAGTGAGCATTCACCCTATTTATTTAGTTAATCTGAGTACTTATCAGCATCATTTCATGTGTTAATAGTTTGTCATTGTTGGCTTAGGTCTAATAGCGATATATCTTGGGCTGTTACTCGTTTCGATCTATTATTTGGTTGGACTCAGGATATAGATAGCATGAGAGTTCATGGTGATATGAAACATGTATAATATTTATCTACTGATTGATGAGTCGACCAGAGCTAGATTGTCAGGTATCAGTTCCTTATATGCTTGGTGGTATTTTGAGTTACTTGATAGTTCTTGATGTTACCTTATTGACATGGAGCATCAAATGCATATGGATTTTGTATTTTTGACATTGATATAGTAGACTTATATCATTTCATGTGTAACCGCTTCGGACTCGGATCTAGTTGTAAAGGAACTTGGATTGTTATTGGATTGATCTTGAGTTGGATTAGTTCGTGATTATGGTTAGAGTATAAATATTTTATGTGGAGTATTTATCAGACTGATATTCATTTATTTAGTGATAATTTAGATTAGGATTCAATTAGATATTGATGATATATTAGATATGATGTTACTTTATTAAGAGATCGATCTTCTTGATACTTGAACTTATACACAACTTAGTGAGAGTTGGAGTTGACTTGAGATCTATATTTCTTACAGAGGATTTTGAATAGTGTTCTGATAAGATTGATGTAGTTGGATTTAAAGTTGTGAGTATTTCCAGATTTACCCCCGATTATATTATTTGAGTATTGATGGGTTTATTAGTGTTGAATATCAGAAGTAGACATTTTTAGATTTCATATTGGTTGAGGATGTTCCCTTATTTCAGTTATGGTTCGATACCTGTTGATTTAAGTTGATCTCGAGGATAATCAGTAAACTGCTTTTCATGATTGGTTTTTAGTTATTGCAGTTATAGAGATAGAGTTATTGTGCTAGTGATCTAGTTGATATTGGTGATCTTGTACTTCAGAGTTGTCACATATCAGTATCAGTTATCAGTGATTAGTGCACAGTTGTTATTAGTAACTTTATATCTCCAGTATTTAGATATTAGTTATTAGTTATCATGCCATCTATTTGTTCATTTATCATCATGTGTGGATACTTATATGTGATATTGCAGCGATCATGATTTATTATAGTTTAGATTTATACCTTGTTATGGGTTACTTAAGGCTTAACACATAAACGTGAGATATTTTCCTACCGTATAAGCGTCACTGACTCTCGTCGCGTCTCCGCTCCTGCGTATTTTGGGAAGCGAGGCATGATAATGTCAAATATAGCTGATATCTGACAACTGAATAACTGAAAATTAATAACTGACATCTGAATACTGGCGATATAGAGTCACTAATAACAACTGTGCACTAATCACTGATAACTGATACTTATATCTGATAACTGCTATCTACTCTGAAGTATGAGATCACCGATATAAATTAGATCACTACAATTTATCTGTACCCCTAATTGAATAGCTGCAGTGACTAGGAACCAATCATGAAGAGAAGTCTACTGAATATTCTCAAAGTCAACTAGATCAACAGATACCAAAATTATATCTAAATTGTTAAACATCCTCAAGTAACATGAAACCCAGAATGGTCTATATCTAATACTCAACATCAATAAACTCATCCATACTTAACCAATATATGATTGGTAAATAAATCCGAAATACTCATAACTCATAATCTAACAATCATCAACCATATCAAAATATGGATGATCCAATAAAAGAATATAAGTTCCAGGTCAACTCTAACTCTAAATAATACCATATACAGATCCATTCAATCTCAAGATCAATCCAGTTACATTTTAAATTTATCACAATTAAATCTGAATCTGAAACGGTTACACATGAAATGACATAAGTCTAATATCTCAATATCAAATACAAAATCCATATACATCTGATACTCAATATCAAAAAGGTAATATCAAGAACTACCAAGTAACTCTAAATATCACCAAGCATATAAGAAACTAATATCTGACAATCTAGCTCTCATTGACTCACCAATCAATCAACAGATAATTATCATGCAAGTTTCAATTCACCAAATAATCACCAAACAATGTCCAATAAATACCTCAAATAAATATACTATTTATCCACAAATATGAATCAGGCCAATCTCAAGACCAATCAATGTATATTCTAAGATTTATTACAACTAGGTCAATTACAAGATCAAGTCCGGTCTAAGGTATACTACAACTAATCCTGAATCAATAGCGGTAAACAACTACACATGAAATGATACTAATAAACGCTCATATCAACTACATAAATAAGGTGAGCACTTATTGATGCCTCATGAAGTGATACGCATAAACAGACTGGTATAATATATCAGATAGTCACATGAAATGATACGAGTAAAGCACAAATAGCTATTGACAACAGTAAATAAGAAATAACACAAGGACAAGCACTCACATGAAATGATGTGATTTTGGATCTGAATCGCCATCTGGTCTTCACTGCACGAACTGATACGAACCTTCGAATTATCTTGTAAGTGGGTCTTTGAATCGCATGGCTATTGGGTCCACAGTGAACATCAATTCGAATCTCCTGTAACGGGTCCGGATCTCACCAAACGTGTCCGAAACATTGTGCCACACAACCAAACACACAGAAAGGAAGGGGAATTTACAAACACACACATAATACACTCACACATCTACCCTTACACGCATGCTACACGTGCACACAGACGCACACACATACACACTAGTATACACATACATACATATTATATATAAATGCCCATACTTACACAACACACTATATAACATACACATTTAAATATACACACTTGTATACATGCATACACACATCATTTAAATGCACATACTCATTCATTCATAACATACAAAACATAACACAAATAAAAGAAACAGAGAAAAGGGAGAGAACGTGTTAGGGGGAAGAGCTCGGGCTCACGCATCAGGGGGTAATGGCAGCGCGAGCTCGACGGCATGGTGGCACGGCCGAAGGAGATCGGCGGCTCGCCGGAGAGGTGGAGGAGGTCGGGTGCACTGCGGGGCTTCTGGTAAGAGGCTTGGGGCTGTTGTGGTGTGCCGACAGAGGATCTCAGAGAGGAGATGGAGAAGGAGGCTTGGCAGGGTTGTTGTGTTACCGAGTTGGGCTCTCTCATGGGATGTGCTGCCGCAGGCCATGAGTTGCAGCTGATCTCAGAGATGAAGGATTGGGTTGGCATGCATGCGTGGGAAGAGGGCAGCCGACCATGGTGGAGGCACTGCCGGGGTTAGCCACGGCGGGGATCTGCATGCCGTGCTCTGCCGGCAAGGAGGGGGAAGATCTGGTGCGCGGCCTTGGACGTGGGATGCGGCAGATCGGGGAGGAGGAGAAGATTAGGTTTAGGGTTAGGTTTAGGATTAATAAGATGATTGATATATATATATATATATATATATATATATATATATATATATATATATATATATATATATATATATATATATGATTGGATAATGGGTTTCGGGTTTTGGATAGGTCTAGGATCAAGGGTATTGGGTATGGATAATGAGTTATGGGTAATGGGTTGATGGGGTTAATGGGTTAGGATTAATGGGTTTAGGAATAGGCTAATACACATGCAAAAAAGAGAAGAATTAAATAGAAATGAAGTTTGGGTAAATGAAATAAATAATAATAACAAAATTAGTAATAATTACAATAACAATTATCAATTAATAATAATAAATAATAGTAACAATAATAGTTAATAATAATACCAAACACAATAATAATAACAACAATGATAATAACACTAATAATAATAAAAATAGATAATTATTATAATGAATTAATAATAGAATTAACTACTACTGCCACAAATATTAATACTAATATTAAAATAAATAAACAAAATAATATGAACACTAATAATAATTAATAATAACCATAATAACAACATTAACAATATTAATAATAATAACACTAATAATAATAAATAATAATAACCATAATAATAGAAAAAATACTAGTTAGTAATTAAAATGTTAACAAGTTATAAGGGTAAATATATAAAGCAAAATTACCATTTAATATTCCAAAATAATTTGTACATTTAATAATGCAATAAGTTACAAATCAAATTAATAAATAATAATAAAATAATTAGTAAAATAAAAATAAATATTTAAAAAAATAACTAGGGATATTACATTGAGTTTTGCCCATCGGCAAACCGACCAATCGACTGACCAACTGCTAGGACTTACTGTTTGTATCGGCCAACCGCCTGATCGACCGATAGCCTGCAACAGATAGTTTTGACCAGCTGCCGGTCGACTGACCGCATGGGTCTGCTACAGTAACGACTATATTTTTCAAAAATGACAGCTTTCTGTCTTCTTTAAACAGCTAATTTTACTTTTTTTGGCATAATCACCTTGGACTAAGCTCTGAACTCTCTTCTAAATGTATTTATCTATTACCTATATATATATGGGTCATTTGAGAGAAAATAACAAATTTCTAACAAGTTTTTATTCAAATTTTTAGATCTACCTTCCAAGAAAAATCAAGTTTTCATTTCTCAAGGTTTTCAGTTAAAGTTCTTTCAATTCTCAATCATTCTCTGAAGTCTTCAGCTCTTCAAGATTACTTTCTACACTTAATTTTCTCACAAACTTCTTTGAGCTTCATTTCCCACTCAGAACTCTAGAATTTATAAAGAGAGCGTTTGTAATTTTGTGGTTGTTAAGAGCTTGTTAATCTCATTGGCTTTGCGGTACCTCTTGTGTAGAGGATTGAAAGTTAGAGTTGTGTGCTCCAGGTCTTGTGTAAATTTTGTAGTTCCTTTGGGAAAGTTCTTTTGTGGATAGTGGAAATCATTCACGCGGTGAAGGCGGGGACGTAGAACTTAGAGCTCGAACCTTGAAATAAATCTTTTGTGCTTGTGATTGCTTTCTCTCTTGCTCTTACTATATCTCTATTGCTTGCACTTGTATTTATAGTTTCATTGTACTTGCTATTTATCTCTTATATCATTCATACTTGTTAGTTTTCCTCTTTGAATTAAGAAAGCAGTTGAGCACCTCAACTCTTATCTAACGGAATATGAAGTTCTAGAGCCTTTAATTGAGAATCTGGCTTTTTTTCCTTGATTTGAGTTAATCGTTTGTATTATTTATTTTAATTATTGTATTTTCACATTAGATTAGTATTACACCTATTCACCCCCTCCTAGATGCACTTTCAATACTTTCTTGGGTTATTAGGGTTAGTATTGTGAACTTTAATATTTTTATCGATAAGATTCCCTTTATCATAACAGAATCTTACTAAATGACCTTTTCGGCCGCAATGCATACATTTGTACACTTTAGCATACATATGTGCATGGTGTGTGTGTGTGTGTGTAGTGTAGCATTAGTAGTATTCTTTGAAATTTGTTTCTTTTGAAATATAGATTTCAATTTATTTTTATCAAATGCACACTTACCCAAAGTTGAGCTAATATTATTTATTTTCTTTTCATTTCATTTATCTCTTGGTTATCAATAAAGATCTTAGTGTTCTCTGTGTGACATGTGCTCTTGTGCAAATCAAATTTCTTTTTTATTATTTTTCTTAGATATAGTTATATTTTTTTTTCTTTTAAACTAATTTCTAATTTAAATAATAAAACAATATTCTTCTTTTTCAGTTTAAGATGATTAGCTTTAGGTGATTCATATTTTTCCATTACTTCTTGAAATGTCATAGCCATTTTTTCAATAGTAATTTCAGTGTCATCTAGAGCGGGTTTAGATTGTACCTTTGATGAGTTATTGCCTTGCGCCATAAACACATGTTGGCGGTATCAACCTCCTCTTTTGACTCAGTTTTCGTATCTTTCCATATAACTTTCATTGCACTCTTCTTGTATGATTTCTTTAACGTCGAGGCCTGATTGCAACATTCTTCTTCTTTAGTGGCTCTCATTTCTCTCGTGTTTGAGATCCATTTCATGGTCATCAAGTTGCCCATCGTGAATGAGGTGAAATTCATCTTCTTGAAATTGTTCAGCTCTTTCAAGGTGGTTGCCTAGAACTCCCAAGATTTGAAAGTGATCGGATGATCTTTCGCACTTTGTAATCATTGGAGATAGGTTTGCCTAAAAAGAATAGACCATTAGTCATTTTACTAAAACAAGTAAGTATATCATCTATAAAATCACTCTCATGTATTTGAAAACTTTCATATTGTGATGCGAGCAAATCAATCTTTGATCTCTTTACTTGTGTGGTTCCCTTTTGTGTGATAATCAAACTATTTCAAATCTCAAATGCAGATTCACAGTTTACAATCCTAGAAAGATCATCATCATTAAGGGCTATCATTCAGCCATAGGTTGCCTTGGCATTGGCTTCGAATGCCTTGGAGTCATTGTCAAACCAAGGGTCGGTCACATGGTCAGATTGTTTAAATTTTTTCTATGGATAAGAAAATATTTCTACTAAGGAATTTTAGAAAAAATTTCATCTTAATTTTCATAAGGGGAAGTTAAAACCATCAAACCTAGGCGGACATCTAAAATTGAAACTATTTTCGTGAGAAGCTATATGTGTGTAGTGACAAATAAATGATTAGCGATAAGGATCAACTCTTGGGTGTTAAATCTTAAAAAAAAAAGAGCACTTGCTCTGACACAAATTGAAAATCACCTAGAGGGGGTGAATATGTGATGCTAATCAAATTATGCGAAAATTAAAATCTATTTGTTGCAAACACACTTGATCTCAAAAGTAAGCAATTATAACAAGTAGTAACAAATACACTTAATAATAATTAGTATGCAATTATAAGTACAAAAAACAAACATTGAGCAAATATAAGGAGTAAAGAGATAGAATTAAGAAAAGCAAACTCCGAAAACAGAATAATTTATTTCTGAGTTTCGATTCACTGATTTACGTCCCCATCTCCAACTTCTGTGGAGATGTAAACATTATAACTAGTTTGCGAAACCGAAATACGCTTACAACCATGATCTCGCAAGATCACCTCTTGGATCCGCAACTTTTACAATACGATCCCTCTTTGATCAACTTTGAAGCCTCAACTCTCACAACACTATCTCTCTGGATCACCTCAAAGCCTCAACTCCTACACTTTGCGATCCTTCAAGATTGACTTGCAACAACATCTCTCATTAGAAGTACAAAGCAATAACACAAGAACAAGATTGTGATCATGTCTTGATCACTAAAACTTCTCACAATTGCACAAGCACTATAGAGATATATAAGGAATTGGAAAAATAAGCTTGGGGTGTGTGCGCGCGCGTGTGAGACTTTAAAAAAGTGGAAGAGAAAGCTTAAAAATTTTGTGAAATAATTCTCTCAAGGATTTGCAGTAGAGAAGCTCTGAAAAATATTGAAAAACTTGTAAATCTTGTTATTGAACAATTCTGCAAAATGTTTGATTTACAGCTAAAATAATTGAAAATGTTTGCTAAAAGTCAGCAGAGAAAAAGTCAATTAGCTATCAAAAATGGGTGCAGGACTTTTGACAATCAACAGTCACAAATGCCTATATTCTTAAAATATAAAAAAATATTTCCGAAAGTTTAACACTAATTGTCGAAGGCACTTTCAACGGGGACATATTTTCAAAAGAAAAACTGTCGAAAATCAAATAGTTTTGAAAACAATTTTACTCTCTAGAAAATGCTATCAAAAATCAGATTCGAGCTGTCAAAATCTCTTTTCTACAGTTAGTGAAAAACGCTAGCTAGGCCGTCAAAAATGAGTATATTCTAAACTTTTCTTACCTTTACAGAAAACACTATCGAAAGTATGCACGGAGGTTGTCAAAAGTTCTTAAGCTCAAAAGCAAAATCGTGGGCACTGAATATCCATTTTTGATAGTAGTGTTTTGAGCTGTCGAAAATAGTTCAGTAAAATTTGTTTTTTTAAAAAAATTAAAACAAATTTCAACTTCATAAATCAAACAAAAATAAATTCTTGAAATAATTTGGTGCTCTAATATGTATGGATTAACTTTGCTACATATTCCTAACAGTAAAACTTATTTTTAAAATTTAAGCTATATTAAAATTGATTTTCTTTCAAAATCAAAATATTTTGAAACACTCGATTTAAATGTAAATCACTTTTGAAAAACTCTTGAAAACATCAAATAAAGCCGTTTGAGTATTATCAAGCTTGAGCATTCAATTCTACAAACTAAAGTTTTAGCACATTTTCTAAACTCACAAAACATAAACTCCATATCTTGAAACACTGAATTCTTCATGTAGATGTAGATTTGAATTTGACTTCTTGAACTTCAATCCTCAAAGAGATAGACCAAAATGTATCAGTTGAGTTTGAGTTTCATTTGTTTGTTCTTGAATAATCTGTATATTGATAAATATTCTGTATTTTTTAAAACAACTTCAATATAATTAGTTTCTTAACTACATGAGTTAGGAATCATCAAAACATGTGAGTGATTTAACCTTTTGAGTCAACAGAGATCTAATGAGCGAAGAAGCATGGGCAGAACATGGTTCAAAATTCATCATGGGATGAAAAATGAAAGTCACTGTGGCAATAGAACATGACAAGGAAAATACATTACGAAGACAACCAAAGGTTAAAGTTGCAACGAGATAGTCATGACTCAATGAGATATGACAGGTGTTGAATTTCTAAAGTTTGTGATTATTACAAAAATGGTGGATCTAGTATCAGTTAAGATCATCGACAACAGAGTGGTGGCATTGATGAATAATGGTGAACTTATATCTCATGATTAATGCAAGGAAGATCATGACAGTTATGTGCAGATAATTAATTTCAAAGGAGAAAACATCAACTGATAGACAGACGATAGCCATTGATCAATGGAAGACCATGACAATGACAATGTTTCTTTAAGGTCGGTAATGTTAAGATTTATGAAAACAAATAGTCTCGCATTGGCTAGACAAGGGGAAGGTCTTGGATATTTAAGGATTTGAGCTACTCTACCTAGAAAGCTAATCTTTTGGGATGGTGTCCCGAGTCCTTTTAGATAGTATCAGAGTCATGCCCCAAACTTAGTCATGTGTGGAAGATTCTCCAAGATTAGATGGTGTAGTCCCGGGCACAGGTGCAGTGAAAGGCACAGTGCAGCGCAACGAAAAAGCGCAGGTGCCGGCGCAAGCACAGGCACATGTGCAAGTGAAAAAACACAGTACAGGGCAGCGCAGCATAGCGATTAAGATGTGTACCTTATTAAACAACACCATATTAAACAAGTTGAAGGTACTAAATTGTGTACCTTATTGTTGAGGAGAATGCCCCAGAATTTATACAGGCATACGACTATGTAATAAAGAAAGTTATGCTCCTAATACAATTACATATTAAGAAAAATCCTATCCCTATACATAATAGTATATTATTCCTGAATATAAATAATGTTATATTTTAACAAATCTATTTAGTTGCTTCTGACTTGTTTAATGTTTCCTAAAAAAGTAAGTCGTATTAAAATTAAAATTGTTTAGATATGCTGTTTCAAAAATTATTATGGATAATATTATTTGCTTAAGAGAATAGATTATGGTAGATTATATTTATAGCATTTAGAAAGTCTTCTTATACATCTACACTATATATACTACCCATAGAACCACCAATAACATTTTCGTTGAGAGCGATTTTAGACTGCTAGATTATTATAACAAATCCTCACGGTTGATTGAGAAAAAAAGAAACCCAATTCAAGGATTCTAAATCATAACAAAATTGTGCATTGGGCCGTTATTATAGAAAATTCTCACCATTGATTGATGAAAAAAATCTCCATTAAAAGGAATTTTTAAATCAATCCAACTCATGATTGAGAAAAAAAAAGAATCCCAATTAAAATCGGCTACTTCAAAATTTTAATTTTCTAAATTGGTCAAAGAGAAAAGAGAAAGTTTCTTTTCTTCAAATTTCTACTCTAATGATTTTTTAATTGTGAAACCTATTAGATTTCAAATTCCCATATAGTTGTTCCTATATCTAATCATCTAAGACACTCTCTTCTCATTTAAAGAAAGAGAAAAAAATAAAATTAGAAAAAAATAGATGCAAGTAAAAGAAAAAAGATACAAAACAAAAGTAAGTGTATAATTTCTATCACATTGTTTTTCTTTTTTAGATATAATTTATTTGATAATAAATATATATGTTTTTGTCCTAGAACTTTTTATGAAATATGACATAATCTCACTTTGATAATTTCATTTAATTATTATGAATTTAATAGCAAAATTCTTTATCAGTTTCAGGAGAAAGAGAAGTTAACACTTTCTCATGTTTAATTTATTTTTTACTTATTTTTCCCCTTTTAATTGTACTTTTATTTGATAATTACTATGTTTTCTTCTAGAATTTTATGAAATTTGATAATATTAAGTTAGATAGTTTAATTTGGTGAATAGGATATTGATAGCTAAATTTTGTTCATAAAAAAGAATCTCAAAACAAAAAGAATTTCAAATTTTTGTGCACTTGGTGCAAGTGCATTTTATTAGTGTATTTAAGCAGCATACTCTACATATAGATAAATTTAATCCTCCAACGTCTTGGTTGAAACTGTTGTTGACCTCTTTATATATAAGATTGTACGACATAAAATTAAAACAAAGATTATAACTCGGTCTTGAACTGTATACACATAATACGTTGATATTGATATCGACAGATTGCTATATTACTTTCATGACCATGGCTACTATTATATGCAAGTACTGATGGTTGCAATTTTTGTGTATACCATGCCATATGTCAACGATTTGTAATAAAGCACATCTCCGTCCTTTTTAAGGATCTGTAAGCCTATAAAATGTTCAATCTTCATTTTAGTACTATGATAGAAGAAGCAATGGCTGAAGATGGGAGAGAGAGAAGGACGAGAAAGAAGGAGGTTTCAGGGCCCTATCCTTTATATTAGGCAAGTTGTCTATTAGTGATATGCTATTATTTTTATTTTTTATTTTAAATTGATGAATAACTATGACCATTTTCTCCCATATGTTGAATGATCGCAGGAAGTGAAATCTGCAACAAGTTCGCCGTTGCCGGATTCTTTGCAAACATGGACTCATACTTGACCACTCAACTCCACATGCCTCTTCTCAAGGCTGCTAACACCCTCAGCAACTTGAGCGGCACCGCCAACCTGAACCCTGTTGCCGGCGCTCTACTGACGGACTTCTTCACCGGCCGATTCTGGGCCATTACTATTGGTATCATCTTCTATCAGCTGGTATGTATATATCGTCTGAATCACTTACATTTTTGTAGTTCTAGTTTCACTTCCAGTTGACTAACAACATAAAAATTTATCTCACACAGGGAATGATGAGTCTGACTATATCAGCGCTCCTTCCGGCTCTACAACCACCGTACAATCTTCTCATCCTCTATGTCTCCCTTCTCTTCTCACGCATAGGCACCGGTTGCACCAGGCCATGCACTGCGGCATTTGGCGCTGACCAGTACAAACTCGACGGTCGGAAGAAGATGGCAGCCGACGCCAAAAAATCCACCAACTTGTTCAACCTCTGCACCTTCACTTTGGGCCTGTCTCTCCTCCTGGCCCTCACTGTGGTTGTGTACATCCAAGACAATGTGGGGGTGGGGGTGGGGCTTTGGGATCCCTAGCACTGCAATGTTCCTTTCTGGGCTGGGCTTGGTGATGGGCTACCCTCGTCAGAGCCGGTTCTGAGATTTATGGGCCCTGCGCGAAAAGTGAACATAAGAACCTTCTCTATTTACTTATAAGAGATTGAATTAGGGTGTGATTGACGAGGAATTCGACGAGGAATTGGATTTGATTGAGAGGGATTATATAATTTGTAAACTGTTGTCATGTTCGCAGTCTTTTTTAAGGACTGCGACCAAGGTCGCAGTCTTTTTCTGAAGACTGCGACCTTGATCGCAGTATTTTTCTGAGAACTGCTGTCATGGTCGCAGTCTTTTCTAAGAACTGCGACTAAGGTCGCAGTATTTTTTTCAAGGACTGCTAACATGGTCGCAGTACTAATTACACTAAAAATATATAATATTGTTTGATTTTTATAAAATTTTAATTTTATTTCATAATGTTTTCGCGCTCACTTAGTGAAAATCCTGCGTACGCCACTGATAGTGACATACAGTATTGTTAATCGAAAAACAAGTTGGGAAGGCAACACCCCCGCAACCTTCTTCTTAACATTCTTGTCATGCTTCCAGCTTGTCTAAATCCACAAAAATATAATTATTCATTAATATACAAATTTATTATGTACAAAAGGAATTGTTAAGCATACCAAACCACATAAGCATACTTCTATAACAATATCGGTCTCCAGTAAATGTCATTCAAAATTTATAACGTAATTTCAATAATTTAATTTGCTGTGTCAACAAGCAAGAACCTTCGCATATTACAATTCAACAAAATGTTAATGCAAAAAGTATAATGTGAACAACTACTAAAACTTGATATTGATATAACATAGATAAACTTTCAAATTAATCAATCTCTTTAAAACTATTTAAAATAACAACTATACACTTACTCTCTAAAAAAGGCATCTCCTTTCTCGCAGCTATCAACGACCTTGGCCTTCTGCTTGCATTCCAAAGAACTAACTAAAGAACCTCTGTCCCAAATAAAAAATCAACATCAAGAACCATTTTAAAATTACCATCTTGAATGAAATTTAAAGGGAAAAAGGGAGAGATTAATATTGTTAGCGATCTCCGTTGTGCTCTTGTACTTGATGACGACATCAGGAGAGTAGAGATCCAACTCCTTCTCGTCATCTGACATCTCTCGGTTAAACCCTAATCAATTGAAACCAAGAAAAAAGGTCAAAAATTTCAATTCGAGTTTTGAAGTAGAATCACAAACCCTAGAGATTAAGATCGTTACCGAATAAAATTAGACAATAAAAAGAAGAGACTGGAGCCCTAAATGAAAGGTTTTTCTTCAAATTTTATAGAGAGAGCTAAGAGAGTTGCGGTGAGCAAATGGAGAGCGGCTGAGCGAGGGGCTTAGGGCATTGCACTCACGAGAGAGAGAGAGGGGAGAGGGAGTTGAGGTGAGCAAATGCACAAATTTATGTACTTTAAGAGAGAGAGAGACGAAGAGACGCCAGGGCCCCAATGTTAGAGATATCAATGACAATACGTGACTCATATGAAACATGTGATCCATGTGAAAAACGCCCTTCATGAAATCAACCAGATCCTAAAATCTCTCCATAATTATAGGAACACATGGGACTCATGGGATTCATGCACCATGTGTTTCTCATTCTTTCTCTCAGTCAATATTTTCCTATTCTTTCTCCCAGTCAATGTTTTCCTATTGTATCTCCTAAATCAGTGTAAACATGTGACTAATATGTGTGTATATATACAACCAAGAAGCATAGCTAATAGTATCTTATCTTTGCATAAATAAGTCTTCATTTTCTTCTTATTTATCTTGGTATCAGAGCAACTCCTGTACCATGTCGAGTATTTCCTCTTCATCTTCCCTCACCTCCATCCAAACACTTGCATCCATAGTTACTCCCAATCCTAATATCACTCACTTTCTAAATATCAAACTCGACAAGGGAAACTATCTGCTGTGGCGTTCCCAGTTCCTTCCTCTTCTCAAGATCTACGGTCTCGAAGGCCTCGTCAATGGAACCTCTCCGTGTCCGGTTCGGTTCCTTCCTTCTACCGAGAAGTATGCTCAACCCACTATCAATCCATAATACACTCGCTGGATCAAGGTTGATCAGATGCTCTTATATTGGCTTATCTCCTCGCTCATTGAGGCTGTTCTTGCTCATGTCGTCGGCCTCACCACATCTTATGATGTGTGGTGCTCTCTGGAGCGAATCTTTGCGTCATTCTCCAGAGCTAGAGTGCTGCAACTCAAATATCAGCTGCACACCGTCAAGATGGGCACCTCTTCTATGTCAGAGTACATCCAGTCTGTCAAGCCATCGTGGACAACCTGGCGGCAGTGGCTGATTAACCTACAATTCTGCATTATTATATCGCATTTTTCTACCTATTTATGAATAAAATGTCGATCTAAACCGTGTTTTGGTCCCTCTTGCAGATAAATCAGAAGTTTAAGGGCAAAGGAGTAATAAGAGCTTAATTAACCCCATTTCGGGTAACTAATTTAGGATTTCTTGGAGGCCAAGTAAGGGAACATCTAGAAGATGCATTGAACCTAGACCTTTGCTCACGTCAGACGAATATTTGGGCGAAAATACCAGAAATAGAATATACCCGGAAAGTCCTAGAAGCCAGAGGAAGATTCTCACCAAAACCAGGGACTTTTGTCCTAGTATTGCCGCGGATCCGCGGCAATTGCCGCGTTTCCGCGGCAATTTGGTGGGGCCATGTCAAATTTTGACGCGTGGCCCCGTCTCGTCTTCTAGAACTCCCTTATGCCTATAAAAACCCCTGTAGAGGTCTAAAACGAAGCAGTTTTGATTTTAGGCTAGGGTTTCTATGTTTTAGTGTAGTGTAGAATAGGTGTTCTTCATTTCTTATATTTTGTATTTGTATTTCGTTTTTAGATCTTGTAGTAGGGCTGAGAGATTCAGAGAGAGATAAAGAGGGATTGATGTAATAGATAGTGACAATCTATGTAAAGGTGCCTCCTTTCTTCTCTAATGTAATCTTCTCCATCTTCTACATGATGCGTAGCTAATTTTTTCTTCTCATGACAATCTAACTGCTAACCACTAACCATCTAACCACTTACTTGATAATCCACATGAATCTAATAGCCTCACAAGGCCTTACTCTTGCAAGAGCCATTGATGTTTCATGATGTTGGATTCTAAAATGCTAACATTTCTAACACCTAACCCACTAACTTGCTAACTTACAATGTCTTCTTTATTTCATGCTCTCCTCTAACCGATTTTGATAATTTAATAAGTAGCTTGCAACTTGTTATTGGTATGGATGTGTTGTTTGAATGTAGAAGAACAATCTTATGGGCCAAGCTTTGTATCGTCTCTTGAAGCCAAGGATTAGTGATGGCCAAGGATCCATGTGATGCAACTATCACTAAGAGTTTAACATGGTTAGTGGAGCAAGTAGTAGTTAGTAGCCATGACTTTTCTTTTATCTTGTTTTAAAATCATTTGTTTTTACCATCGTCTTTTTTCATCTTTGTTTCATCTTCTCTCCTCACCTACCACATGCTTAATTTTCTTTTCTTTTCTAATTCTTTGAACAAAGAAGAACTTGTTAACATAACACGTGAAAGACTGTTAATGTTTCTATCGCCTCCCATCTCTGTGGATTCGACCCATTGAGCTAATGCTATAACGGAAGTATCGAGGGAACATTAGCACACATACATTTTCATTGATTTCATAAACTACACGTTTTTAAAGTGCTAGTTCTGTCCCGATCAAATTTTTGGCGCCGTTGCCGGGAACGGGAATGGTTTTGATTTTACGTTTTTGTTAACATTTTCTTCTCTGTTTTGGTGTGCAGGTCAAAGTTTACAGGAACTTAATATTGCAGAATCCCAATTAGCATTGTAGCTCCCTGCTCTTGAAAGCAGGGACCCAGCTTCTAAAGAAAACCACGCAACCGCGATTTTTGCAGCGAAAACGCGGCCATATTGTGATAATTATATATCTTGTTATGCTAGGATGTGCTCATTATAATAGCTAGTGGATCTGTACTATTACTTTCCTGCTTTGATTGCTTACGCACCGCAATAAACTAAAGAACTAAAATACGGTATTTGGACGCTTTTAAAACGGTTTAGACATTTGCATTTAGGCAAGTGTCAATTCAATTTTAATATACTGTATTTTGTTCTGTTGTTGTGATCTGAATTAAGGTGTACATATGGCATTGCATATAGCATAGGACAAACACGTGGGTGATTTATTGCTTTGTATTATATTCTTATCTATATTGCACACTTGCACGAATTGAACTTAAGGGCATAACCTAATACAAGATAAGGTGGGGATTTCATCACCCTTCCTTAACCCAAAAATTACCTCCCCACTCACACAACCCAAGCCTTAATAAAAATTGATAGACGTTGGCCCCTAGGGACATCTCGGACTCATTAAGAGATTGACCGAGGGTGAAACTTGTTTTGAATCTTACTCTTGTAAAATCAGTGTCTAAGGTTGGGGATTAAGAGGTTACGTCTCGAAGATACCATGATTTGGCGTCATTAGGACCCGTTGCTTATGCACGGATACCTCCCACCGTATTTTGCCCCTACCTGGCCGATTAGCTTGTGGTCGGCTTCAAGCAATAACCTCCTCTGGGTAATCAACCAGTCAGGAGTCGTTTAGGTCTAGGTCAACCTTAATATAGGCTTGGTTTTGATTTTTTATTTTCTTTTTGTTTGTCGTTTGTTCTTTTTTTTTTATTTGTGATTGTTTGTAAAATGGAATTCAACAATAACAATTCTTTTAATCCGAATATGAATCCATATTTCACACCGACCCCATTTGTTTCGGATAATTCCAACCCAGTTTTTCACAACATGAACCAACCAAGTACACCGGGTTAGACTTATCCGAATCAATACAACCCATACCCACAATCTTATGACTATAATTTCCAAAATAACTTCAACTCTTCACAGAGTCAATGGGGATTCATCTCCCCCGAGTTAAATTTTCAACCTCCTTGTCTACCATGTCCACCTTGTCCATAATTTACACAATATTCATTCCCTGATTTCGCTTCCTATACTCCTTTTTCTGGACCTCCCATTAAAGAAAAATCCGAGTTAGAAAAGAGTATAGAAGCCAACCTACAAGAGGCCGAGCAACAACGTCAGAAAATGTTGGCCTCTCCAATTCTATAAAATTTTCAAGAGTCTTACTCAGTTCCACCCCCTCATAATGAAAAATCATCTACCCTGGAAACGAGTAAGGAACTCTTGTGTGAGTCCAAGCTTCAATCTCAAACCATGTTAGACTCACAATCTTCACTGTTTTTTCAAAACTAAGATTCTTATACTCCCTTCATAGAACATCCACTTGCAGAAAAATCAAGTCTAGAAAAGAGTATAGAAGTCTTGCAGGAGTCCGCATTACAATTTCAAAATCTTCTTCTCAGTCTATTGATAGGTTGGAAACACAATTAAATAAATTGGTCAATATTTATAAGACTGAAGAAGCTCTCTCTTCTCCACCTTCGACCAATTCAAATATCTCTAACTCTATCAATTTGACCCATGACTCTTGTTGTTTTGGAAACCAAGATTCCTACATTCCTTTTCTAGAACAACCACTTGAAGATACATCACATCTAGAAAAGAGTATAGAAGTCTTGCAAGAGTCCGCACTACAATTTCAAAAATCTTCTGCCCAGTCATCAATAGGATAGAAACATAATTGAGTCAATTGGTTAGCATTTATAGGAATGAGGAAACTCTATCTTATCAACCTTTGACCAATTCAGCTATCCCAAACTCTATTGATCTGACCCAAGACTCTTGTCATTTAAAAATTAAGATTCAATTTCAGCACACCCATCTGAACTTGTTCAAACTTCAAATCCCATTGACATTTTGGCAAGTTATCCTTTTCCTGAAATTGAACTTGAGCATGAATATGATCCTGAACTTCAACTTGGTAATTCAATTTTACTTCTTGATTCAATATTGACTGAGGTGTTTTTACTTGAATTCAGGCCTTTTTCCGAGTCAGCATTGGATCCAGTGCCAGTCCATTGTGAAATTGACTCACCAATCTTTTATGATCATTATATTGAACTTGACTAATTTCATACTTTTGAAAGTTCTATTGATAAATTGGCAAGTTCTCACTTTTATGGAATTGAACTCAATGAGGAATGTGACTTTGATTCTCAAATTTGTGATCCAGTTCAAATTTCTAATTCAATATTGACTCCTGTTTTGTTACCCAATTTGAGCAACATTTTAGAGTCAGTTTTGATTCCCATACATGTCATTCTAGAACTTGACTCACCAATCTTCGAAAGTCACATTCCATCATGGGGAAATGAATGTGGACTTGAGTTTCAATTTCTTGATTTGGACCCACTTCCTGAACCAATCTCGACTCCTGAACCTTTACTTGACTCAAGTCTTTTTTCTGAGTCGGTATTAGTTACTGTACTTCCTGAGTCCAAATCAATCGTTCCATTTTGGGACAAGGGTCTTGATAGATTTGACTCTGAAATTATTTTAAAATTTTGAAAATTAGATAGGGTAAAACTTTTAATAAAAATTATAATATATACATCATTCTAGTGGGTTGTATTTTAGAGATCTCTGATGGGTTCCTGAGAACTCAACGCAAATTGAATTAGGCCGCATTTTGTAGACCAATCAGACCACCACCGGAACCACCACCTTGAGGTAATTTTTTCCTTCCCTCTCTATTTGTTTCATGCATACGTACATCACGATGCATTGAGAACAATGCATGATACAAGTGTGGGGGAGGGTTTACTAACGTAGAGTTTTTAGATTTTCTTTATTTTACACTTCTTTTAGGAGTCTTTCTTTACACTTCTTTTAGGATACTTTAAATTTTTTTCCTTTTGTATAGGATTTTTCTCTTTCTTTAAAAACTTTTTTAAACAAGAGATAAAGTTTTGATCTATTTTCAAGAAAATTAAGATGATCTTAGAAATTAAGGAAACCTTAATTATGACATTTTAAACCTAGTCGAAATAATGGATCTTGTTTAAAATTATAGGTTAAGTGAGATAAATTGGGGAGATAATTTTATCTTAAATTTTTTACCTTAGATAGTATGCACTTCACACTTACACATTTTTGGGATGGAAACAAAAACCTAAAATGTGTTGGCCCAAAGGCCTTTCACTCTAGTTTTGATGATGATTAACTCTTGTAGTTATGTGTACTAATTATCTTGTGATTTTAGTTTCAGATTATTAATCAAGATATTAGTTGGTGTTTAGCTTCAACAAGATGAATTGGAAGCTTGCACATGTTGATTCAAGAGCCCGCGCATCAAAGATCATACATTGCACTTGCTCGGTGAATCAAGAGTTTTTGGATCGAGCCGACTTGGAGATTGCGCTCTAGCTTGGAGATTGCGCTCTACAAGAAGACTTAGGTATCCCTAGTTTAGTTTGTGTTTAGAGCCTAATTGTAAAGATTAGAATAGTATGATAATGCTCAAGTTCACAACACACACACGTTTCATGTTTTGAATATTAGTTTTGGATTTATGGTTTAACCGATCTTGATTTTCATGAATAGACATTATATCAAAACAAGTTTACATGGTTTATTGTATATTAGATTGTTCTATATACATGCATGCTTCAACTCTTAGACAAACTTAATTTGATATACCTATTCATGTGTTTTAGGTTTTGTGTTTTGACAAAACTTATTTTTGGAAATTAAAGACAAAACTATGATATATATTTGTTTCATGTATATTGGATTTCTATCCATATGCATCATGCCTTAATGTTGTTTAATATCAAGTTTTTGTACTTGAAAGAGTTTTGGACAAAATGTATTTTCCATTCAAGAATCCAAGTTTTAGAAAATACATGGTTTGGTTTTTGGTAAAAATGAAAAGACATAAAAATGTTTTTAATTGCTTGATATTTGAGTCAAATCTTTTATCACATGTTGTATATCAATGCAAATTGTCAAAACTATTTTGGGGATTTTTAGAAATTTATTAGAATTTATTGGATTATTTTTACCTCAGTTTTCTGACCTGTTTTTTGCCTGCCAGGCTGGGTCGGTCGACCGAAACGGTCGACCGCACCACGTAGCCGGTCGGCCGTCAGGGTCAACCGACGTGCACAAACATGTGCACGTTTCTGGCACAGACAGCGGTCGACCGGGACGGTCGACCGGAGCAGAATAGTCTGCTCTCTGGATTATTCGGTCGACCGGGCGGTCGACCGCTAGTTGCCAACGGTCAAAAATTGACCGTTGGACGGTCGACCGGGCGGTCGACCGCAGGGTCATTTCTGGCAAAACTGCTGCCAAACGGCTATTTTCTGGATTAGCCTATAAATACCCCATTTGAGAGAGTTTTTCTTTAAGATTTTTTGTGCGAATTTTTGCTGATTCTCTGGTGTTTTCAAAGCAATCAAAAGAAGTTTTTGAGCTTGAATTGAACAATCCATTTGGTGTTTTCATTAGGGTTTGGAAAATCAAAGAAAGGGTTTTTGGGAAAGAATTTTGATTGAACTATTCTATCTTGATTTCTTGATTTTTCTCAAGGATTTTCTTTGTGATTTCTGATTTCCATTCCTTTGGTTTTATCCACACTTGAGCAAAATCTACTATCTATATCTATAGGTTATTTGTGTGGAAGAAGAAGTTGTTTGTGGTTGTTGTTGTGACCACCAAGTTGTAACCCAATCTTTTCTTAGCTTTGTGCTTTGGGTTGTATCCCTCTAGTTGAGAGGTGATCCTTGTATTGGTTGGTGATTGGGAGTTTGTTGTATTGGTTTGATAATTTGCCTCAAGGAGGAGGTTGTGTTGGTTGGCTTGGATTTGTGCCTCAGGGAGGAGGTTGTAAAGAGAGGAGTTGGGTACTCCTTGTAAAGGGTCCTAGGTGGACGAGCTAGTGGAAATCCTTCGTGTGTCGAAGGCGGGGATGTAGAGCTGGGTGCTCGAACCTCGATAACATATCTTTGTGTTTGCGCTTGATCCATTGGCTCTCTCTCTACTCTCTCTTTACTTTGTGCCTTGCATTTATTTACATTGCTCATTCATATTTGCTTGGCTTGGTTGTGTGCATCACTTGTTGATAGCACTTGAGTGTAAATTGCAATTAAGTTTTAAATTCCGCATTTAGTTCATAGGTTAGCATTGTCACCTATTCACCCCCCCTCTAGGTGACCTTTCAATTGGTATCAGAGCTAGTGCTCCTGATATTTAGGTTTAACCACCTAGGAGTAAGATCTTGGTTTGCTAATCTTCACTTGCATTTTCATTTGCACTCATACTAGTTTGCACTCATGGCTAGCCCTCCTATGTTTGACCATTTTAGACTTGATACTTGGAAGGTGGACATGACTAGGCATTTAAAAACATTAGGTCATCTAGTTTATCAAGCCATTACCATAGAATCCCTCCCAAATAGTAGCAAGCATAAGAAGGCCAATGCATTAGCACTTAGAGCACTTAGAGCATCTCTAAATGAATTTCTTTACCCGTTTTTGATCACTATGATTCGGCTTTTGCAGTTTGGAGCATCTTGACGTCTCCCGAGCTTCCAAGGATAATTAACAAGATGAGGAGATCTAAAAGAGAAAAGTCCGAAGAGCAATGCCTCATGGTCCAAGGGAAGAACTCCCTTGAGGTACAATCGGATTCTCATATTGATGATAGCTCTAGTTCCTATTGCCATGGTTGTTTTGAAGTTCAAACCTTAAATATGGAACTTGCTCAAAAGCTTGAAAATTTGTTGAAAAAACATGATTTGTTAAAAGAGATAATCTTGTTTTGAAAAATGAATTAAAGGATTTATGCTCTAATTTTGAATTGGTTTTGCAAGAGAAGGAAGAGATTGCAAGTGAATGTGACTCACTTAAATCTCAACTTGAACTTGCTTTAAAGGAAAATGAATTTTTGAAAAACAAAAATGATTGTGATGATGTTGTAAAGCACAATGAGATTTTATCTTCAAAATTGGATTTTACTTTTAAAGAAAATCTTACTTTGAAAAATGATATTGATTCAATTACTAGAGAATTGGATTTGGTTTTGATTAAAAATAAATCTTTGCAAAAAGAGATTGATGTTTGCCATGCTAATGTTACTTCATGTTCTAGCACACCTATTGCATGCTCCACTTTATCTTCTAACATTGAAAATGATATACTTGTTTTGAAGAAAAGTGTTGATAGTTTGGGCTCCACTTTGAGCCATTGTGCCATGAATCACACACGATTGGAAACCTTGATTCGCAAGAAACAAGTTCCAACCTTGCATGCACACCCATCTAGGCATACACATGCTTTTCATGATCACCACCATCATATGTATGCTCACGTGTACACATGTACACATTGTGGTCGAAAAGGCCACCTTGCTAGATTTTGTTATGATCGCATTTATCATGAAAATTTAGCAACTAATTATGTTTGGGTTAGAAAAGATACTAACCCCGTGGACCCACAAAGAAATGGGTACCAAGATCCACCTCTTTGACTTTTGATGTAGGTGGGAGCTCTCGCGTCACGTGAGGGTATTGGTGCCTTGAGGTGGATGCATTCTAAGCTAAAAGGAGAACCATTTGGATGCTTCACTCTCAAGTTAGGTGGAGAGGACCACCATGTTTTGGAGAACTAGAGATGCACCTTCATCGGTTTTGGTATCATTCTCTAACTCCCATTTTTATTTGCATACTTTTCATGTTCATCTTTTATAGCATGTCATGTTTTATTGTCCATTATGCTTGTGCCATTATATTAAAGTTGTACATGTTTAGCTACTTGAGCACCCATGCTTCATTTGGAATCTACATTTAGTGTCTCACCTTGTTTAAACTAACATGTATGCTTTAGATCTAATGTACATGCATATGCACAATGATCATATGATGTTCATGATTCTATGATTTTGTGTTTTAATGATTCATGTGTTGATTAGTATGTTCATTGCTATACATGTATTGCAATTTGTAATCACCATTGTTTATATGATTCCATATTTTGTGTTTTCACAATTGTTTTGATATTATGTATATCTTGATTCTTATAGCATATGTATTTACATAAGGATCATTTTTAGAATAATTGTTGATTTATGACTTGTTTATGCTTTATGATTTGAATATATGCTTAGATGTTTGTTTTCATGAAAACTAGGAGTTATACTTGTACATAGAATGGGCCACAAATAACCTTTATATATGTTTGTGCTTGGATGCCTATTTGTACTCATTAGATGTGCTAGTATAGTCTAGTTTTGATGATTCATGCATTCAAACATGTATTCCTCATTTTTGGATATGTTTTATGATTATGTGTTTTCTATGATAAAGTGTTTTCACTTCATGTATATGTCTATTTTGCCAAACTTAAGATATACATGTATGCCCCTTGAGTCATTTGTTTTTCGTGCAAATCTATATTTTGGACTCAATTGTGTTTAGGGATATGTATGTATACTTTTGCTTTGTCTAAACATACATATACCTTGAAGTATAAATTGACTTTTAATGAAGAGTTTAGATTTTCATGTTTTTAGGAGATTTCCTTTAGTAATGAAAATTTAGTTTTCATATGTTTATATTTTAAAGGAATTTCAATTGAGCTTGATTGTCCATTTTCATGTTGATATGTTTCTCACAACACTTGTACACTCACCTTATTTAATGTTTTCTCATGACTTAGCTTTCATGAGTACAATTGTGCTATATGGATTTTTGAGTGTTTTAGTGCCATGTGGTTTACATGCGTCTTCATGAAAAATATTTTTATTTGAAGGATCTCATACTAGTTGATTCATATAACTAGTTGTGTTATTCTTCATTTGGTAGTGATTTTCAAACGTACTCTACTTTCAAATCTATTTTTGAAAACCCCTACCATCAAAGGGTGGGTTGGATGGGAGATCATGTTCATGTATGCTTTATAATGAAAATCATTTTAAACTTGCACATGATTGGGTGGTAGTGAATATGAGATATACACTTGATCTTATTGTTGTTTCAATTGGTATCATTGAATTCTTTCAATTGGTATCAAATCTTGACATCCTTTTGTATACTCATATATGTTTTTGTTTTATATATATGTATGCATACACTTCATATAGTATCAATTTACAATTGGTATCTCTGTATCAAATTTTAAATTGGTATCTATTTCTTACATACATATTTAGATGATTTATTTGTGCTTCAAGATATATGCACAAATTTTGCTTATGATAAGCTTGATTTTTTTAAATGACCATCTTTTTCAATTGATTCAATTTTCAATTGGTTTCTTTATACAAACATTATCATTATCTTGCTTATGCTAAGCTTGAGCTTTAACATTATTTCAATTGACTTAGTTTTCAATTGGTATCTTATTTCTAACTTAAGCATATGTTTAGTTGGTATTTCATAAAGGGGGAGAATTTCCCACTCCCTAACTTTATAAAAAAAAAATGATTTAAGAATGATTATTGATTTTTAATTGGTATCATATGCTTATAAAGATATATATCTTCAATTGGTATCAAGATGCATTTGTTCACTCAAATTGGTATCAATGTGTTTTTCAATGGGTATCATGTGTTTTATTTCAATATGTTTTAATTTCAATTGGGATCATATTTGTTTTCAATGCCCCTCTTACTTTCAATTGGTATTGGTAGGCATTTCTTAAATGTTTTTATGATCACTTTCTATTGATATCATAATGCACTTCAATGACACATTTTTTAATTGGTATCATTTTTGGTTTCACCCTTGAAGTAGTTTAGTTTGTTATTCTTTGTTTCATATATTTAGGGGGAGAGGTATTCATATCTATTTTATTTTTACCCCTTTGTTGATGATTGACAAAAAGGGGGAGAAGATTTATTGGAGTTGATATGCATGAGTTTTCAGTTTCATGTTCATTTCATCTCCATTGGTATTGGTATCAAGAGCATTATGAGTTTTGTTTTTATTAGTATCCATTGGTATCAAGAGCATGTTTTGGTAATTTAGTTGTTTTGTTTTAATTGGATCAATAGCATGTTTTATATGCATATTCATTTTATGTCAAGAACCTTGTTTATATGCATCTTATTGTTTGTTTATTCCTATGCATGAGTTAAGGGGGAGCTTCTTTGAAGCTTTACTTTAATCCATGCATATATAACTCCATGAGTTTTGTCATCATCAAAAAGGGGGATTGTTGGCCCAAAGGCCTTTCACTCTAGTTTTGATGATGATTAACTCATGTAGTTATGTGTACTAATTATCTTGTGATTTTAGTTTCAGATTATTAATCAAGATATTAGTTGGTGTTTAGCTTCAACAAGATGAATTGGAAGCTTGCACATGTTGATTCAAGAGCTCGCGCATCAAAGATCATACATTGCACTTGCTCGGTGAATCAAGAGTTTTTGGATCGAGCCGACTTGGAGATTGCTCTGCTTAGCTTGGAGATTGCGCTCTACAAGAAGACTTAGGTATCCCTAGTTTAGTTTGTGTTTAGAGCCTAATTGTAAAGATTAGAATAGTATGATAATGCTCAAGTTCACAACACACACACGTTTCATGTTTTGAATATTGGTTTTGGATTTATGGTTTAACCGATCTTAATTTTCATGAATAGACATTATATCAAAACAAGTTTACATGGTTTATTGTATATTAGATTTGTTCTATATACATGCATGCTTCAACTCTTAGACAAACTTATTTGATATACCTATTCATGTGTTTTAGGTTTTGTGTTTTGACAAAACTTATTTTGGAAATTAAAGACAAAAACTATGATATATATTTGTTTCATGTATATTGGATTTCTATCCATATGCATCATGCCTTAATGTTGTTTAATATCATGTTTTTGTACTTGAAAGAGTTTTGGACAAAATGTATTTTCCATTCAAGAATCCAAGTTTTAGAAAATACATGGTTTGGTTTTTGGTAAAAATGAAAAGACATAAAATGTTTTTAATT
The DNA here is from genome assembly GCA_038442645.1 of Agave tequilana. NCBI lineage: Eukaryota > Viridiplantae > Streptophyta > Magnoliopsida > Asparagales > Asparagaceae > Agave > Agave tequilana. The sequence goes on along the minus strand of JAVJIF010014623.1, from coordinate 87,017 downwards.
ACTTGATATTTGAGTCAAATCTTTTATCACATGTTTGTATATCAATGCAAATTGTCAAAACTATTTTTGGGGATTTTTAGAAATTTATTAGAATTTATTGGATTATTTTTACCTCAGTTTTCTGACCTGTTTTTTGCCTGCCAGGCTGGGTCGGTCGACCGAAACGATTGACCGCACCACGTAGCCGGTCGACCGACGTGCACAAACCTGTGCACGTTTCTGGCACAGACAGCGTCGACCGGGACGGTCGACCGGAGCAGAATAGTCTGCTCTCTGGATTATTCGGTCGACCGGGGCGGTCGACCGCTAGTTGCCAACGGTCAAAAATTGACCGTTGGACGGTCGACCGGGCGGTCGACCGCAGGGTCATTTCTGGCAAAACTGCTGCCAAACGGCTATTTTCTGGATTATCCTATAAATACCCCATTTGAGAGAGTTTTTCTCTAAGATTTTTTGTGCGAATTTTTGCTGTTTCTCTGGTGTTTTCAAAGCAATCAAAAGAAGTTTTTGAGCTTGAATTGAACATCCATTTGGTGTTTTCATTAGGGTTTGGAAAATCAAAGAAAGGGTTTTTGGGAAAGAATTTTGATTGAACTATTCTATCTTGATTTCTTGATTTTTCCCAAGGATTTTCTTTGTGATTTCTGATTTCCATTCCTTTGGTTTTCTCCACACTTGAGCAAAAATCTACTATCTATATTTATAGGTTATTTGTGTGGAAGAAAGTTGTTTGTGGTTGTTGTTGTGACCACCAAGTTGTAACCCAATCTTTTCTTAGCTTTGTGCTTTGGGTTGTATCCCTCTAGTTGAGAGGTGATCCTTATATTGGTTGGTGATTGGGAGTTTATTGTATTGGTTTGATAATTTGCCTCAAGGAGGAGGTTGTGATTGTTGGAGTTTGCCTCAAGGAGGAGGTTGTGTTGGTTGGCTTGGATTTGTGCCTCAGGGAGGAGGTTGTAAAGAGAGGAGTTGGGTACTCCTTGTAAAGGGTCCTAGGTGGACGAGCTAGTGGAAATCCTTCGTGTGTCGAAGGCGGGGATGTAGAGCTGGGTGCTCGAACCTCGATAACATATCTTTGTGTTTGCGCTTGATCCATTGGCTCTCTCTCTACTCTCTCTTTACTTTGTGCCTTGCATTTATTTACATTGCTCATTCATATTTGCTTGGCTTGGTTGTGTGCATCACTTGTTGATAGCACTTGATTGTAAATTGCAATTAGTTTTTAAATTCCGCATTTAGTTCATAGATTAGCATTGTCACCTATTCACCCCCCCTCTAGGTGACCTTTCAAAATGCCATAAAGTAAATAAAAAGAAAAAATATATAAATGATATACATAAAAAAATTACTTATTAAGCTAGGATAATTATGTCTCAAGAAGCATGATTATTCACGCCTAAAGGTGGTAATAAAGAACAAATAATTCCTCTTAGTTTTGTGTCCTTGTTTACTCGAGTCCTTAAACCCTAAGGATGTTTTCTCATCTGGTGTCCTAGGGCCGTTTGGTTTGGAGTCATCGGTTAAAGGATCGCTACATGGGTGAACTAGAAAGCCTAATGAAACTAGGGGAAAAAAGGAAGAAAAAGAAATATATATATATATATATATATATATATATATATATATATATATATATATATATATATATTATATATATATATATATATATATATATAAAAGGCTTGATGGTTGGAGTTGAAATCCTAGAAATCTTCACTGTCACAAAGTGCATATTCTCTAGATTTTATGAAGGATAAAATATTCAATCCAATTTTGAATTCTTACCTTAATTGAAGACAAGATCTTACATAGAGACTAAGTTTAAGGAAGAATAATTTTTGGTAGACTTATGACCTTAGATCGCTTATATTTTTGCAAAAATATTTCGTAACTTGTCTCTCTTTCAAAATGTGTTTTCAAATACTAACATTTGTCTTATTTCTTTATAGATTTTGTGGGTGAAATCCACTGAAAACCCTCAGGAGACAACACTCCTCCTCTCGGGGTAACCTTGAGGTTTAACGGCTTGTTGCACGCGCTCAGTGCAATCGCGTCACCTGCGAAAGTGGTGTAATAACATTTGTAGTATAGTTTTTCTTTTCTTGTTTTCTCGGGACGAGCAAAAGATAAGTATGGGGGTGTGATTAGTCTACAATTCTGCATTATTATATCGCTTTTTCCTACCGATTTATGAATAAAATGTCGGTCTAAACTGTGTTTTGGTCTCTCTTGCAGATAAATCAGGAATTTAAGGGCAAAGGAGTAATAAGAGCTTAATTAACCCCATTTTCAGGTAATTAATTCTGGATTTCTTAGAGTCCAAGCAAGGGAACATCTAGAAGATGCATTGAACCTAGACCTTTGTATTGGCCCAAAGGCCATTAGCCCGATATTTTGATGATAACAAACCATATTTAGTTATGTGTTTAACAATCTTATTTAAAAGAATTTCAGGTTTAAAAACAAGTTGATTTGACGGCTCCACAATCAAGACTCACAATTTGAACGCCGCTAAAGATTTGCATTCCCAAGCCTAGAACGGTAGAAAAGCTTCGGGATCAAAACATTGAAGAAAAGAATTCAAGATTTGTAATTTACTTTTATTCTTAGATATTTTGTCAAAACCTAGATGATAGAGGTAGAATATTTGGGATTGTCACTCACACACACTTAGTATTGCTTCATGGCTTCAAAAGAATTTTTATATCAGAATTTCTAACTTAGTTTTTAGAAATACCATGTTTTGGAAAAACCGTTTTTAGAAAAACATTTTATCAAAAAGGATTTTCACCAAAAATGATCTAACATGTTTGAGTGTTGATCTATGATCATACTCTTAGTTTTATTAGGTCTAGAATCTTATTTACATATCTTTAAACCAAAAATGTTTGAATCAAAATTTTCATTTTCCTTTCTTTCCAGACTCTGTTAAAACAGATCTGACAGAGTCCGGTCGGCCGACCCAGTCGACCGACGTGCACGCTGTGCATGTGTGCACGTCGGCCGACCGCTCGGGTCGACCGGGCACTTGTCAGTGCTCTCTGTTTATTTCGGTCGACCGAGTCGGCCGACCGTTTTCCCCCAACGGTTAGAAATATGACCGTTGGCGGTCGGCCGTCCCGGTCGACTTGTAGTTGTCAGAAAGTCTGACAGACTCCAACAGCTCTATTTTCTGACAGATTTTGTTGGGATCTCACCCCAATGAATTTCCCTAGCTATTTACCCTGTCTTTCATCCACTATAAATAGTGGGTCATTTCAACATGATAAGACAACAATTTTTACAACAATCTTTACAAGATTTACAAGTTTTCAAAAGCCTTTCATTTTAGAAAAGATTTTCAACAAAGCTAAAATTTCCAAACACCTACTTGAAGCAAATCCCTCTACTTCACTCTAGTCATTTTGCACTTCACAATCCCAAGTACTATCTCTACATATTGGTTATAGGATTGTGCTAAGTGAGCTTTTTGTGATCAAGTGTGATTAATTTTCTTCTTGAGCGAAGTTGTAGAGGCATCGGCTCAAGCGAGCTAGTGTGCTCCAAGTGGTGTTGCGGCATCACGAGAGATAGGACAAGTGTGTCCTTGTATTGGAGATCCAGTGGGATCAACAATAGTGGAAATCCTTCAAGTGTGAAGGCGGGGACGTAGAGCGTGGCTCGAACCTCGGAAACATATCCTCGTGTTTGCGTTTGCTCAAATTTCTCTAAACTCAATCTCTTTATTACTTGCTTTACTTATTGCTTTATATCTTGCAAACATTATAATTTGAGCTTATTGTTTTAAGTAGATTTAAATTCCGCATTATTGCCATATTTCATATAGCCATCACCTATTCACCCCCCCTCTAGGTGATTTCACTTTGCTCACGTCAGACGAATATTCGGGCGAAAATACCAGAAATGAAATATACCAGGAAAGTCCTAGAAGCCAGAGGAAGATTCTCACCAAAACTAGGGACTTTTGTCCGCGGCAATTGCCGCGTTTCCGCGGCAATTTGGTGGGCCACGCGTCGAATTTCGACGCGTGGCCCGTCTTGTCTTCTAGAACTCCCTTATGCCTATAAAAATCCCTATAGAGGTCCAAAATGAAACAGTTTTAATTTTAGGTTAGGGTTTCTATGTTTTAGTGTAGTGTAGGATAGGTGTTCTTCATTTCTTATATTTTGTATTTATATTTTGTTTTTAGATCTTGTAGTAGGGCTAAGAGATTCAGAGAGAGATAGAGAGGGATTGATGTATAGATGGTGACAATCTATGTAAAGGTGCCTCCTTTCTTCTCTAATATAATCTTCTACATAATGCGTAGATAATTTCTTCTTCTCATGGCAATCTAACTACTAACCACTAACCATCTAACCACTTACTTGATAATCCACATGAATCTAATAGCCTCACAAGGTCTTGCTCTTACAAGAGTCATTGATGGCTCATGCTGATGGATTCTAACATTCTAACATTTCTAACACCTAACGCACTACCTTGGTAACTTGCAATGTCTTCTTTATTTCATGCTCACCTCTAACCGATTTTGATAATTTAATAAGTAGCTTGCAACTTGTTAGTGGTATGGATGTGTTGTTTGAATGTAGAAGAACAATCTTATGGGCCATGCTCTGTATCGTCTCTTGAAGCCAAGGATTAGTGATGGCCAAGGATCCATGTGAGGCAACTATCATTAGGAGGTTAGCATGGTTAGTGGAGCAATTAGTAGTTAGTAGCCATGAGTTTTCTTTTATCTTGTTTTAAAATCATTTGTTTTTACCCTCGTCTTTGTTCATCTTTGTTTCATCTTCTCTCCTCACCTACCACATGCTTGATTTCCTTTTTTTTTTTCTTTTCTAATTCTTTAAACAAAGAAGAACTTGTCAACATAACACGTGAATAAAAACTGTTAATGCTTCAATCGCCTCCCGTCCCTATGGATTCGACTTTAAACAAAGAAGAACTTGTCAACATAACACGTGAATAAAATTGTTAATGCTTCAATCGCCTCCCGTCCCTGTGGATTCGACCCGTTGAGCTAATTGTTGACACTTAAAAAAGACAAGATTCTTATTGGTCCGAACAATGTCTAAACTTGTTGACATTTATAAAAGACAAGTGACAGACGAGCTGAAGACCAGTTTTCACCTATCTCCAAGGGACAAAGAAGCAACTTGGACTCCACTGATCCAGCAAGCAGACAGTGAACCCGGATTGTTTCTAAACAGACCTCAGCAGGTCTAAGGTGCTAACACTTAGCATCGCATGAGCCCAAGGGATAGCCTCGCATGATAGGCTAGTATCACCCGACTTCGCCTTGAAGTCATCCAAAGCCTCGCCAAGAAGCTAACTCGCAAACTTCGCCACAGGGGACTTCCAGCTCCGCCGAAGGGTTTCTTTCGGACTTCGCCAAAAGCTGCTTCTAGCTCCGCTATGAGCTCAATGCGGGCAGCTCCGCCATTGGTCTGCTATGGTCAACCTTTGACCAATCAAATCTCCGGATGAGATCGGATCCAATCAGATCAAATCCAATTAAGATCAAATCAGAGATCAAATTTGGCAGTTGATTACCACAATCTCTTGACTCTTCTAAAACGAGTAAGAAGATCAGGGAAAATCCTCCAACGATATGGAAAGGATTAAAACAGATCGAGAAGGTCCACCGACCTGCCAATTCTAGCTTCGCAGAAGCTGATCCTAGCCTCGCAGCAAGGCTACTTTCCAGATTTAAACAGATTTGATTCAATCTGTTTCTATATTTTCAAGGGACGATTATACCCTTGCTCTCCCTATAAATAACCCGCCAGGGGTACAAGGATAAGGATCGATCGATCGAGGACGAGAAAAAGAGAGAAGACTCCACAAGCAGAGACTTCTTCACAAAGCACCGTGCGCTCTCGAATTCAGAGACCTTTTAGAGAATTGCTTTCTCTAACCAGGGTGTTGATACCCTAACATCGTCCTTCTTCTTAAGGAATCTCCGGAACCAAGCGAGAAGGAATTCCTTATTGAAGGCGATTTTGAGAAGTAGCAAGAGGGTTCTACCAACCTTCTGTTCTCTGATTCCCCGAACCAGGCGAGAAGGGAATCTCATCGCTCGCATCGTCAAAGGGACAAAGTGGTCGCGCACTGACCAGACTCCTATCGGCACACTTCTCCAGAATTTCTAAGGAGATCTACTTGTAATCTTTTTAAGAATACTTGTAATTTAGCTCCTCAAACTCTTTTTTGTAAGTTTTCCCCTTTGCAAACATAATGGAAAACAAGATGGCGACTCCGCTGGGGATGAAATTCTCCACTGCCGAGAATCAAATGTCGCAATGCGACGAACAGACCCTCGGGTCTAATTCTGAATTCAGAATTGCCGGTGCAGCCAGAGCTTCTCTGGCTAAATCATCAAGGAAAGTCTCTGCGGAGACTGAAGAGGTTCTCTACGAACCTACTGCGGTTATTTGGCGTAACAAGGAAGCACGTCCGCAGTCTGATTCCTTTACTTGTGAGAACTTGGTGGTTCAGTTCGATCAAACAAGATTTGAAGAAGTCCTCTCTGGGGGTGGCCCAATGCTTCGAGCACGGAAGCATAGGAAGGTTTCCACGACCAAGGTTTCAAATCAGAAACCGGAAGCAGAATTCTGCCAACACCCTTCATCCTCGTGTGTGGCTAATCAGGTTCCCTACGAACCTAAGTCTCCTCTGCCAAGGCAGATATGGAAGCCTGAACAGAAGTTTCCAACCGAAACTTCAGGCGTAGCCACGCAAAAATCGCGCTTCTCTCGCGAAGAAAAAGGCAAGATGCCTGTCTGCTCCAATCATAAAGTCAAGACGGCAATCATACCGTCGCCCAATCCAAGAGCAGCAATGCCTTGTGCCAGCACCGTTCTTATGAGCGGAGCTACTGTACCACAGCATACTCACTGCGTCCATGGCCGCGAGGCTAGGACCAGAGTGTTATCTAAGGCTAATTGCCTTCGCAGCAGCATAGCGGGTAAAGCACCGCAGCGTGCTCCGCTCTCCAGTTCGTCAAGCGCTAAGCCTGCGCTTTGTGGCAAAGCTAGGACCGAAGCACTATTCAGTGCTAATCCCATCTGCAGGGATAAAAGAAGCAGGACATCGTCCTATGTGCGATCCAAAAGAGCCTTTGCGCTCGATTTCAGGGACCCAACCGGGTCTGATTTGAGGAAATTGTTGACGGATAGACAAACCTCTTCCCCCTGTTGTCGACAAGTGGGATATCAGCTGGTGACACTCCACTTAGTCCATTGCCGGCTGGGACCAATCCCCGCCACACCTCCAAGACGACGGTCAGTTTTTGATCGGCTATCGGTACAAGCCCCGATGAAGCATCGCAGAAGGAGTATCTTGAGAGATCTACCCTCCGCTTCCGTCAACATGACTGGGAGAGGGCGAGAGCTGCGCAGGGGAAGACAAACAGCTGACGACATCCCCTACAGCTCCCCAGATCCAGATTACAGCCCAGGCTTAGGCGAAGTTTTGGTGCATGAAGAGGGTGTTTTTCGAAACACCAGATCCAGGGTGGCGATACCCTATACTTATGAACAGCCTTCCTCCTCGACGGCCCTAACCTCGCCAGAGCCCAGGAGATCACTCCAATTGTAATACCCCGTTTCCAGAATACGTACTTAGTTGCGTATTCTGTTTTCCGATCGTATTTTTCGATTTACTTCCTGTAATTGACCGAATTTAATTTCAAATATTATTTTCCAATATTTTAGATTTTATATGATTTTCTGGAATTTTCCTGAATTAATTGAAAATCTTCAAAACCGGTGTCGACCAGTGTCGCTGAACGATTCCCGGATTTTTATCTTACAAACAGTCAGGAAATTCTAAAAGTCCTTTAGGCATTATTTCTTAGAATCGTATTTCTTACCTAAATACTTTTTCTGGGATTTTATGATTTTATGAAAATTCCACCGGAGTCGGTAGCTAACTGATTCCGGGATTTTTAGTTTTAAAACTATAAATTATTTCTCCAAACGAATTTCACCATGAGTCTTAAAATATTATTATTGATTTTTGGTAAATTTTACGAGTCGTTCCAAGATACTTGATTTCGGGACGATTTCGGTATTTTCCGAAATGTTTTCCGCATCTTCGACTTAAACCCGGGAACTTGTCTTTTTATATTTTTATTTTCTAAGTCCAAGAAAATATCTTCATTTATAAATTCTTTTCCTTTTTCCTTTCTCTTGTTTTCCTTTCCTTCCTTCACAAGCCACAAGATTTCCAATTTCCAAAAATTCCAATCTTTTCCAATTTTCCACAAAACTCCACACACTTCCTCATTAATGCCCCTCTTTCTCTCTCTCTTCCATGGCCGGCCAAGTGGCCAAAAGAGGGACACCTCACCTCCCCTATTTGCAAAAACCCCCTCTCTTCTACCTTATTTACAACTCCTTTACAAAATCTAAAACCTATATAAACATTTCCTTTACATTTCTTTTCCTTTTTCTTCATTTCACCAAAGATTTAGCCCTCACCAAATCCTCCTCCATCTCAAACTCCACCACCAACTCCAAAAGCTCACCTAAGTCTCCATCTCCTCTTCAACTACCACTACTTTGGAATTGAGATCGTAGTTTTCTTCGTCGTTTATATCGCCAAGGATCAAGTTGGTGATATCGTCGACAACGACCTTTTCGGAACTCGTAAAGCTTCGATAAACCATTCCTTGTGAGAATTTTTACTCACCAAGACTTGTTCAATTCCTAGTATACTGGTGGTTACAATTCATGTATGCTTATGCCTTCAAATCATGTTTTTGGACCATCAAACACAACCATCAGAAATTCTGTTTTGTACTCTGTTTTCCCACGATTAGTCGACTTGACCTAGGTATTAGTCGACTAACCCATCTGTTTTGAAACGTAACCTTTTCTGGAACACAGTTTTAGTCGACTTAGACTATCTATTAGTCGACTAGAAATCTTTGTTAGTCGACTACACTTTCCACCCTAGTCGACTAACTTTTCCTGAATCAGAAACTCAACTCTCTGTATCACAGACTTAGTCGACTTAAGTATCTGTTGGTCGACTTATAATCATTGTCAGTCGACTAACCCTTCCACCTAGTTGACTAACTTTTCCTGAAACAGAATTCCAACTCTCTGGAACCCAGTCTTAGTCGACTAGTCCAGACTGTTAGTCGACTAGATACCACTATTAGTCGACTAACCATTCCACCTAGTCGACTAATTTAGGCTGTTTATTATAGTTGATTTCTTTTCTGAATTTGGATCATACCCTTGACGCATGTGGGATATATTATTCTTGTTTATGCTTCATGAATGGTACTTCATGACCTGATTAATTGATGGATGTTACCTCTTGTTACTTCATGACTTGCTATTGTATATTCTCATTTCATAACTTGTTAATTAATGAATATCACCACTTATCATGCTATCTCTTAACACCAAGTATGATACACTTGACTTTTGTATAAAATGGACCAACTTACATTGGGTCGGGGAAAACATGTGGATATCAATATGTGTTCATGTTTATAGTGGTATTAGGTATGTTGTGCAACTATATTTCCGGTCTAACCTGTGGGCCTCCAGGGGACCGAGGGGAGTGCTTGCTCCCTCGTTACTGGTACCATCATGATTAAGGGCATACATAAGTCCCTCCTGTTAGCCTAGCGGCTGGTTTCCGTCATCAAGCAACGGAACAATCCTGGACCGTTGTCCCGGGCATGTACGGGACCCACTGTAAACATAGTTCGTTGATAATCCCGCTGGTTTCCAATAACAACCTTGCTTTACTAGGATATGGATCTATGTGCCCTGGGACGCTGGTCACATAGCTAGATATCACAGTAAGACAAGTAATAATAATAATAGACTCTAACTGTGGATTCATTGTATTCTGACTTTATCTCTTCATGCTTCCATTATTCGTTGATTGATATTCATATCACTGTTCTAACTTCCTTATCCTTATTTTATAGCCATTTGGCTATAGCCTACTCATTGTTGGGAGGTCCTGACTCCCTTGGATTTGTATGTTCAGGTTCCGAAGCTTGGATCGAAGTGGAGCCTTCCACAGAGGATCAAGCTTTTCTTAGTGAGCAGGCCGACTAGTTCCAGTCCTTTGTGCCAGACTTCTCTTTTTGACTCACGGGATCTTCATCCTACTCGTGAGCCTTTTGTGTTCATATTGTATCTTTTACTTTTGGACTTGGTTGTGATAAAAGATACATGTAATGTGTAATATTTTATCATATCTTGTGATAACTTGTGCTTGTACTTTTAAGTTGGCATATGTATGTGTATCACGCTTTGTCGTGTACTCTGAACCTTGTTGTACTAAATGCTTAGCGTATATACGTGGGGGCATTTTCTGACCTACGTATATACGTCGCAGTGACGTCCCCGTATCCGTGGAATCGGGGCGTTACAGGTTGGTATCAGAGCCTAGGCTCTCACACCTATAGTACAATCAAGCAGCAAATTAATGAAATTTGCTAATGCCAACTACAATGTACAAAGTTATCGAGTCCTTCTTGATTCCTTCCCTTGTGTCCTAAACTCCTTCCATTTTTCCAATTCCAGTTATCTTATCCCAATTCGGTATGGAGAGAAGGACGGGTCGTAATAATTCTGGACAAGTATCGAATGGACCTGCGGGAGAGAATACCGATATTCTGAGGGTCATTCAGACGATGATGGAGAACCAGCAACAACAGACGGAACTCCTTCGGCAAGAGTTAGCAGCTCCAAAGGAACAGAGGCCGGGAAATATTTCAGACTTCAGACGGCTGCAACCAGCCATATTCACGGGTGAAGAGAAACCCCTGGATGCTGAGTAATGGCTGACAGATACCTCTGACTTGTTGAATGCAGCTCGAGTTCCAAAGGAGAATCAGGTGGAGGTTGCTAAGATTCAATTGAAGGATATAGCCAGAACATGGTGGCTAGCTGAGGAGGCAAGATTGGAGAAGCCTGTCACCTGGGACACATTCTCCAAGAGTTTCTATAGCAGATTCTTCCCTGCCACTGCTCAGAAGGACATGGAAGAGCAGTTTATCCGACTTCAGCAAGGGAATAGGTCCGTGGACGAGTATGCCGCGGAATTTCTCAGACTTAGCCGCTTTGCTCCATACATGGTAACTGATGAGGAGAAGCGGGCAAGTAGATTTCAGCAGGGCTTACAGATGGACATCCAGGTCTTCTTAATGCCCCAGCAGCTGAAGACTTATTCAGAAGTTCTCACCATAGCTCGAGAAGTGGAGCGTGGGCTAGAGAAGAAGCAAGTGAACCAGATGAGGAACCAGGCCATGAAGAGGCCATTTCCACCAATAGGGAGAGGAGGCCCATACAGAGCAGCAAAGGTTCAGACAATGAGGCAACCATTCCGACCAGCTCCTTACCAGACGGCCCAACCATTATCCTTCTGTAGCTATTGTCAGAAACCAGGTCACATTCGCAGAATTGCCGTAGGGCAAATGGATTATGCTTGGTATGTGGTTCCCGAGACCATTCCATAGAAGCCTGTCCACACAGAAGAATGGGGATAGCCGGCCAAGCTTTGCCAGCACTACAGGGACCAAATGGACAGAGATCACTTCCAGGGCCACTTGGACAGAGGAACCAAGGACCGATGATCAGGAGAGCTCCTCCCCCTCCTCCACAACAAGCTATTCGCCCAGTTCAGAGAGGAGCTAGGACTGCAGCAGGGCGTGGAAGGGGTCAAGCTTATAATCTGACGGAAGAAGAGGCTGGGACTTCTGAGGAAGTGATAACAGGTAAGATCAGGGTACACTCAAAACCTGTTTTAGCTCTCTTCGATTCCGGTGCTTCCCATTGTTATATCTCAGATCATTTTGTGGCATTGCATTCTATACCTGTTAGATCTTTAGACCACAAATGGGAGATTAGTACAGGGAATGGAGTAGTCATATCCTCTAGAGTTTGTGCTGATTGTCCAGTAGAACTTTGTAACAAGACCTTGGCCATAGATATGCTCGTACTAGACACCAAAGGGTACGACGTAATCTTAGGCATGACCTGGCTCAGTCAATATTATGCAGTTATTGACAGTAGGGAGAAGAAGATTAATTTCAGAATCCCTCTTCAGCCTGAATTCCAATTTAGTGGAGAAGTGAAGTCTACCAAGAGAAGGACTCGGATGACTAGTTCAGAGATGCAGAAGGGAATACCGGTGTGGGATGAATTCCCAGAGGTGTTTGCTGAGATCTCAGGACTGCCACCTGAAAGGATGATTGAGTTCTCTATTGGTACTGTGCCTGGAGCAGCTCCTATATCCAAGGCTCCGTACAGGATGGCACCGACGGAGTTAGAGATTCTAAAGAAGCAGCTGCAGGAATACTCTGATAAGGGATTGATTCGGCCAAGCACTTCACCATGGGGAGCTCCAGTATTATTGACAAACAAGAAGGATGGTGGTAAAAGGCTTTGTATTGATTATAGAGAATTGAACAAAATTACCATCAAGAACAAGTATCCCTTACCTAGGATTGTTGATCTGTTTGATCAGCTTCATGGAGCCCGGGTATTCTCTAAATTAGATTTACAATCGGGTTACCATCAGCTTAGGGTGAAGAAAGAGGATATTCCGAAGACGGCATTCAGGACCCGTTATGGCCACTATGAGTTTCTAGTTATGCCTTTCGGAGTCACCAATGCCCCTGCAGTTTTCATGGATTTGATGAACAGAGTGTTCTCGCCCTATTTGGATCAGTTTGTAGTTGTTTTTATAGATGACATCTTGATCTATTCAAAGAACAACAGGGAGCATGCAGAACACTTAAGGATAGTATTGCAGACTCTCCAGCAGGAGCAGCTTCATGCTAAGAGGAGCAAGTGTGACTTTTGGTTGGACAGTATAGCCTTCCTTGGACACATGGTTTCAGCAGAAGGAATTTCAGTTGATCCCAGCAAAGTCCAGGCAGTGAAGGATTGGCCTATTCCCAAGACGGTGACTGAGATTAAGAGTTTTATTGGACTAGCCGGATATTACAGACGCTTTGTCCAAGATTTCTCTAAGATTGCAGCCCCGTTGACCAAGCTCACCCGGAAAGGGGAAAGGTACATATGGACAGAAGAATGTACTGCAGCCTTTGAGCAATTGAAGCAAAGACTCATTTCAGCTCCAATCTTGAGGACTCCCTCAGGAAGAGGAGGGATGGTCATATTCAGTGATGCATCAGGAAAGGCCTGGGGTGTGTACTAATGCAACATGGTCATGTTATAGCTTATGCATCCAGACAACTGAAGACTCATGAGCGGAATTACCCAACTCATGACTTGGAACTAGCAGCTGTGATATTTGCCTTAAAGATCTGGAGGCATTATCTTCTGGGAGACAAAGTGTTGATATACACGGATCACAAGAGCCTCAAGTATATTTTCTCACAGAAGGAATTAAACATGAGGCAGAGACGGTGGCTGGAGCTAATGGCGGACTATGATATAGACTTGCAATATCATCCGGGCAAGGTCAATACAGTACCAGATGCACTGAGCAGGAAGCCAGAGAATAGAGTGCTAGTCTAACTTACTCAGCAGAAGGAGTTGATTCAAGACATCATAAGATTGGACTTGATGATAGTTCAAGGAACTGATAAGGCAGGACAGTTCATGACCTTGCAGATTCAATCAGCATTGATAGATGAGATCAAGGAAGCTCAAAAGGAAGACCCCAGATTACAGCAATTCCGAGCTCAAGTAGAGGCTGGATTGAGGACTGATATCAGTATTCATCCGGATGATGCCTTGTATTTTGGTAGCAGACTTTGTGTTCCCCAAGGAGAAGTTCGACAGAAGATTCTAGCAGAAGCACACAGTTCAGCCTATTCCATACACCCAGGGGGAAACAAAATGTATCAAGACTTGAAGAAGCAGTTTTGGTGGAATGCTATGAAAAGGGAGATAGCCCAGTATGTAGCCAAGTGCTTAGTTTGTCAGCAGATAAAGATAGAACATCAGAGATCAGCTGGACTTCTACAACCCTTACCAATACCCGAATGGAAGTGGGAGCACATCACCATGGATTTTGTTACGGCATTACCTCGTAGTCCTAAGGGTAATAATGCTGTATGGGTAATCATTGATCACCTCACCAAATCAGCTCACTTCATACCGTTCAGGGTAGGTCAGACAACAGAGGTTTTGGCAGACAAGTACATGAAGGAGATAGTTCGTCTACATGGAGTTCCAGTTAGTATTGTATCAGACAGAGACACAAGATTCAGATCACATTTCTGGGAAAGTCTCCAAGAAAGTCTAGGAACTCGTCTGAAATTCAGTACTTCATATCACCCTCAGACAGACGGACAATCTGAAAGGACTATCCAAATTCTTGAAGACATGTTGCGGGCTTGCATGATTGAATTCAAGGGATCATGGGAAGATCATCTTCACTTGCTGAATTTTCTTATAATAACAGCTATCAGGCAAGTATCAAGATGGCACCATTTGAAGCATTGTATGGAAGGAAGTGTAGGTCACCGATTTGTTGGGACGAAGTCGGTGAGAGGAGACTTTTGGGGCCAGAGATCCTGATTCAGACAACAGACAAAGTCAGAATCATCAGAGATCACCTCAGGGCAGCTCAGAGTCGGCAGAAAAGTTGGGCTGACACTCAGAGAAGGCCATTGGAATTCCAGACAGGAGATCATGTGTTTTTGAAGATATCACCTACAAAAGGGGTAATCCGTTCGGTACTCGTGGAAAGCTTAGTCCGAGATATATCGGCCCATTCGAGATTTTGGACCGTGTGGGAGATGTGTCCTATCGATTGGCATTACCGCCATCGTTGGACGGAGTTCACAATGTATTCCACGTATCACAGTTGAGGAAGTATGTCAAGGATGATAGTCATATCCTGGATCACTCCGAACTGGAACTACAACCGGATTTGTCATATCAAGAGCAACCGATGGCCATTTTGGACAGAAGTGTCAAGACATTGAAGAATAAGGCATACCATTAGTGTTGGTGTCTTGGAACAGGCATGCGCCAGGAGAGGCCACGTGGGAACGAGAGGATGTTATCCGTGAGCGTTATCCGCAACTCTTCACAACTTAATTGGTAAGATTTCTTCTTTCTATCCTTCTCTACTGTTATCCTTCTTCTCATCCTTCCTTGCTGTTACCTTTCACTTTCTGAAATTTCGAGGACGAAATTTTTGTAAGGTGGATGGATTGTAATACCCCGTTTTCAGAATACGTACTTAGTTGCGTATTCAGTTTTCCGATCGTATTTTTCGATTTACTTCCTGTAATTGACCGAATTTAATTTCAAATATTATTTTCCAATATTTTAGATTTTATATGATTTTCTGGAATTTTCCTGAATTAATTGAAAATCTTCAAAACCGGTGTCGACCAGTGTCGCTGAACGATTCCCGGATTTTTATCTTACAAACAGTCAGGAAATTCTAGAAAGTCCTTTAGGCATTATTTCTTAGAATCGTATTTCTTACCTAAATACTTTTTCTGGGAATTTTATGATTTTATGAAAATTCCACCGGAGTCGGTAGCTAACTGATTCCGGGATTTTTAGTTTTAAAACTATAAATTATTTCTCCAAACGAATTTCACCATGAGTCTTAAAATATTATTATTGATTTTTGGTAAATTTTACGAGTCGTTCAAGATACTTGATTTCGGGACGATTTCGGTATTTTCCGAAATGTTTTCCGCATCTTCGACTTAAACCCGGGAACTTGTCTTTTTATATTTTTATTTTCTAAGTCCAAGAAAATATCTTCATTATAAATTCTTTTCCTTTTTCCTTTCTCTTGTTTTCCTTTCCTTCCTTCACAAGCCACAAGATTTCCAATTTCCAAAATTCCATCTTTTCCAATTTTCCACAAACTCCACACACTTCCTCATTAATGCCCCTCTTTCTCTCTCTCTTCCATGGCCGGCCAAGTGGCCAAAAGAGGGACACCTCACCTCCCCTATTTGCAAAACCCCCCTCTCTTCTACCTTATTTACAACTCCTTTACAAAATCTAAAACCTATATAAACATTTCCTTTACATTTCTTTTCCTTTTTCTTCATTTCACCAATGATTTAGCCCTCACCAAATCCTCCTCCATCTCAAACTCCACCACCAACTCCAAAAGCTCATCTAAGTCTCCATCTCCTCTTCAACTACCACTACTTTGGAATTGAGATCGTAGTTTTCTTCGTCGTTTATATCGCCAAGGATCAAGTTGGTGATATCGTCGACAACGACCTTTTCGGAACTCGTAAAGCTTCGATAAACCATTCCTTGTGAGTATTTTTACTCACCAAGACTTGTTCAATTCCTAGTATACTGGTGGTTACATTTATGTATGCTTATGCCTTCAAAATCATGTTTTTGGACCATCAAACACAACCATCAGAAATTCTGTTTTGTACTCTGTTTTCCCACGATTAGTCGACTTGACCTAGGTATTAGTCGACTAACCCATCTGTTTTGAAACGTAACCTTTTCTGGAACACAGTTTTAGTCGACTTAGACTATCTATTAGTCGACTAGAAATCTTTGTTAGTCGACTACACTTTCCACCCTAGTCGACTAACTTTTCCTGAATCAGAAACTCAACTCTCTGTATCACAGACTTAGTCGACTTAAGTATCTGTTGGTCGACTTATAATCATTGTCAGTCGACTAACCCTTCCACCTAGTCGACTAACTTTTCCTGAAACAGAATTCCAACTCTCTGGAACCCAGTCTTAGTCGACTAGTCCAGACTGTTAGTCGACTAGATACCACTATTAGTCGACTAACCATTCCACCTAGTCGACTAATTTAGGCTGTTTATTATAGTTGATTTCTTTTCTGAATTTGGATCATACCCTTGACGCATGTGGGATATATTATTCTTGTTTATGCTTCATGAATGGTACTTCATGACCTGATTAATTGATGGATGTTACCTCTTGTTACTTCATGACTTGCTATTGTATATTCTCATTTCATAACTTGTTAATTAATGAATATCACCACTTATCATGCTATCTCTTAACACCAAGTATGATACACTTGACTTTTGTATAAAATGGACCAACTTACATTGGGTCGGGGGAAAACATGTGGATATCAATATGTGTTCATGTTTACAGTGGTATTAGGTATGTTGTGCAACTATATTTCCGGTCTAACCTGTGGGCCTCCAGGGGACCGAGGGGAGTGCTTGCTCCCTCGTTACTGGTACCATCATGATTAAGGGCATACATAAGTCCCTCCTGTTAGCCTAGCGGCTGGTTTCCGTCATCAAGCAACGGAACAATCCTGGACCGTTGTCCCGGGCATGTACGGGACCCACTGTAAACATAGTTCGTTGATAATCCCGCTGGTTTCCAATAACAACCTTACTTTACTAGGATATGGATCTATGTGCCCTGGGACGCTGGGTCACATAGCTAGATATCACAGTAAGACAAGTAATAATAATAATAGACTCTAACTGTGGATTCATTGTATTCTGACTTTATCTCTTCATGCTTCCATTATTCGTTGATTGATATTCATATCACTGTTCTAACTTCCTTATCCTTGTTTTATAGCCATTTGGCTATAGCCTACTCATTGTTGGGAGGTCCTGACTCCCTTGGATTTGTATGTTCAGGTTCCGAAGCTTGGATCGAAGTGGAGCCTTCCACAGAGGATCAAGCTTTTCTTAGTGAGCAGGCCGACTAGTTCCAGTCCTTTGTGCCAGACTTCTCTTTTTGACTCACGGGATCTTCATCCTACTCGTGAGCCTTTTGTGTTCATATTGTATCTTTTACTTTTGGACTTGGTTGTGATAAAAGATACATGTAATGTGTAATATTTTATCATATCTTGTGATAACTTGTACTTGTACTTTTAAGTTGGCATATGTATGTGTATCACGCTTTGTCGTGTACTCTGAACCTTGTTGTACTAAATGCTTAGCGTATATACGTGGGGGCATTTTCTGACCTACGTATATACGTCGCAGTGACGTCCCGTATCCGTGGAATCGGGGCGTTACACCAATCATCGGACGAAGAAGATGAAGATAGTGGGTACGCCTCTTCGGCGACAGTTAGCTCGGTACGAACAGACAAAGCATCAGTCAATATGGCTGATAATGCCAACGACGACCTTCGTCGACGTTTGGAAGCTCAGGAGCAGACCTCCAAGACCCAGCAAGAGGCTCTGGACAATATTCAACAAATGCTCGCTCAACTCCTCAATAACCGAATAACAATGATGTCGGGAGCAATCACGATGAGGAGGAACACTTCAGCAATGAGCAACAAAGCGGAGAAATCCAAGGAGGGTTCTTCCTTAGACGCCGAAGTCCTTAAGGGACTCCAAGCTCAAATCGCATCCCTAACTCAGAGGGATGAATTAAAGAAGGTAGGGGCAGTCCGTCCTTATCCGCTGGAGTGGGATTCGGTGCCATATCCACCGAAGTTCAAACCGCCAACGCTCCATACCTATGATGGAAAGAGCTCGCCAAATCAGCACATCTACTATTTCCGGTCTCAGACTGGTAATGTTATAAGCGATGACGCCATCATGTCTAGGCTTTTCATTGGCACCTTAAAGGGGGTGGCATTTGACTGGTTTCGCAGTCTTCCCCCGGGCTCTATCAACTCCTGGATCGACCTAGAAACTCGGTTCCTCTCTCGTTTCTATGAGGATGATACCAAAGTGACCATGGACAAACTCCTCTCCACTGTGCAAAGGAAGGGCGAATCTGTCCGTGACTACATTGAACGGTTCAGAAATTTATCCTTAATGTACCCAGCAGGGATGCCATTACCCATGCTCTTACAGACATGCAGACACAACTTCCTAGACCAAGTCGAGGTTCGCATGGGGGCTGTCAAAGCCCACACTTGGAAAGAATTGGTCGAGCAAGCAGAGATAGCCGAAAAGTCAGCTAAAAAGTTCGAACTATCCGCCCCTAGAGGCAAGTGGGGGATGAACAACAAAGGGCGTGGCGACCTACCGCAATCTTCTCAAGCTAAAGGCAAAGAGACTATGTCTGTGGAGTTATCCGGAGATGTGCAGTCAAAAGCCAAGAAGAGCGGCTTCAACAATCAGGAACCCAAGTTCCCTCCAAAGCAATACTCCTTCAAAGACAATCAGGTGGTCACGATATTCCATCTGCTCCACAAAGGAAACAAAATGAAGCTGCCAGATGCTCGGCGTCCCAATGAGATAGGGCGCACAAATGACCCTAAATACTGCCTCTACCATAGGATGATTCACCATCCTACTGACAAGTGTTATGTCCTCAAGGACAGAATACAAGCCCTGGTCGATGCCGGGGTTCTGACATTGATGACGGAGCAGAAGAAAGTCACTGCCAATATGGTGACTCTTGAGTTCGGCAAAGCTCAGAAGGTCACTGTTCCTGACGGGACTTATTCCGTCCCTGCGCCACGGTTGGAAGTCAAGCATCTTTCAGCTACAGCTTAAAACAATAAGGGTCTTGTTCCCTTAACATTGGAGACAGGAGAAGTCATGTGGATACATCCAGACCTCGTCCAGACGTACAGCGGGATCCAAAGCAGCCCAACTCAAAGGGCAAGTCTTGCAATGTCATCTCCATCCTGCCTGACGACGGTAATCTGACATCAGCTTCCCTCAGTGATTCCGAAGGAGAAAAGTATGCTTGCGCAGCGCAAGCCGATGCGCCTCAACAGACGGGCACCCGATCCGAAAATCATACTTGAGGCAGTATGAAAAGTCTACTGACGAGGCACAACAGAAAACGACGTCAGTACAAATACCAGCATCCGCTCCAATCCCAGCAAAGGGAAAAGAGAGGCCTAAGGAGGTACGATTCGACCACGTGTTGAAGAAACCACCAGGCCAAGGGTTTGATACGCCCTTTCGCTTTGACATATTGGCTCAGCTAGCCAATATCCCAGCTCGTATCACTATACACGAGCTCCTTCGCCTCTCAAAAGAAACAAGAGAAGCACTCAGGGATGCGCTAGCCAATTCAGAATCCTTTCTGATATGCATGCCTGAAATTCCTAACGACGACGTTCAGTCTCCTTGCCCAGAATGTCATCATGCACAATCAAAGGTGTCCGCTATTACATTCACGGCGGAAGATATGCTTCTCAAAGACAACAAGCACGATCGACCTCTGTACTACACCGGATATATCGGTTCAACGTGCATCGAGAGAATACAAGTCGATCTGGGGTCTGCGCTCAGCATCATCCCCAAAAGGCTTCTCTACTTCCTCGGCATACCATTGTACAGGTTGTCCGCAACCACTACTACAATATACGGTTTTTAACGCCGGAAGCAGTCATCCACTGGGGAAAATTCGACTCCGTTGCAGAATCGGGAGCCTGAAGTCAGAAGTGATGCTATGTCATTGATGCTGACACATTATATAATCTGCTGCTGGACGGCCATGGATCCATGCTAACTAGATCGTTCCCTCTACTCTGCACCAATGCTTCAAATATGTTGAAGATGACACGACAGTACGAACTGTCTTTGCTGAGAGGCAACCATTCAAAGGGGTGAAAAACTACTTCACTGACGCTCTCCTATATCAAGAGGCCGGTGGAGCACTCAAAGAATCGTTGCCGGACGATGATGAAAGTGGCAACGAGGCGGATTCAGAATCCGAAACAGGCATGCCAGCCATTCTGATTGGTGAACCAATTATAGCATGTCTCAATAATCCCCTATGTAATACTCCTTCAGAGGATGAAGGTGAATGGGTAATTAATGATAATATTTCTTTTGATTATCCTGCGAGTATTGGGTCGATTAAATCCATTACGGATGGCTCTCTGCATGTGCCCGTACATGAGCCAAATGTGGCCAGCACATCTGTGGAAGCTATAGAGGGGGCCACACTGGTGGTCCCTCCGTCCAAACAAGGTCAGTCGCCGATAATCTTCGGTAAAACCCGGCCACGGGGACCCACAACTGCAGATTCAAGCTCAGACTCAGACGCCCCACAGTTCTTCCATTATGCGCGGCCAGCGTGCCACATTATGAAGAAAATGGGGTACTACTTGAAGCATGGAGCAGGCCTGAATTTCGAAAAAGGAAGGCGCGGTTTGATGCGGAACCTTGTGCCTAAAGGGAAGCCTGCAAACTACTATGATAGTACACGCAGGGGGTTGGGTTACGTCACGCCCACATCATCTGTAACAGTTCAAGTCAAAGACGATGAACCAATTCCATCACATTCAGCCTCATCCTCCGAGTGGGATTCAGATGTCAGTATAGGAGGAATGTTCGAAAACCTCACTGCTAATATGACCTCAAGCAGTCAATTGGAACCCGCAGAAGCTACTGAAGAGGAACCATGGGCTCAGCAATTAAACATCCAATGGGAAAAGCGGTTCGAGCTGCGCGAACCACCTACTGAAGACAAGGTGATGCAGGTCAACCTGGGAAATCAAGATAACCCCAAGCCCATCTTTATAAGTGAAAGCCTATCGCTTACGGAGAAGGAAGAATTGATAATACTCGTAAAAGAGTATATAGACGTCTTCGCATGGAGCTACGAAGACATGCCTGGACTTGATCCGCAAATCGCCATGCACCGTCTGAACATCAAACCTGACGTCAAGCCAGTCAAGCAGCAACAACGTCGGTTTCGCCCGAACATCATGGAAGCTATTGAAGCTGAATTTCACAAGCTCATTGCATGTGGCTTCATCCGGGAGGAACAACATCCAGATTGGGTAGCTAACATCGTCCCCGTCCTCAAGAAGAACGGAAAATACGGATCTGCATCGACTACCGTGACCTCAATACGGCTTGTCCTAAGGACGAATTCCCACTGCCCATCACCGACATCATGATTGACAACACATGCGGGTTCGAAAGGATGTCTTTCATGGACGGCTTTTCAGGATACAACCAGATTAAGATGTATCCCGACGACGAGAAGCATACTTCGTTTCGAACATCATTGGGGGTATACTGCTAGACTGTAATGCCCTTCGGACTGAAGAATGCCGGAGCAACCTATCAGCGGCAATGACTACAATCTTCCGCGATCATCTCCGAAAAACAGTGGAGTGCTATGTCGACGATATTGCCGTCAAAAGCCGCAACAAGAATGAACATCTTCGCGATCTCAGAACGATGTTCGACATAATGCGGGCGCATCAACTGAAAATGAACCCGACAAAATCCTTCTTGGGAGTGTCGAGTGGCAAGTTCCTTGGGTTTATCGTCACATCAAAAGGAATTCACCTTGACCCAGACAAGGTCAAAGCCATTCAGAGCATGCATCCACCAAGGAACCTCAAAGAGCTTAGAGGCCTGCAAGGCAGGCTGGCTTATATTAGGAGATTCATCACAAATCTCTCAGGCCGCTGTCAGCCGTTCACCGACTCATGAAAAAGGGTGCTTCCTTCGTATGGGACCAAGCTTGCCAGGAAGCTTGTGAAGACATCAAGAGGTACCTCACAAAACCTCCAGTCTTAGTGGCCCCTACATCAGGAAAACAGTTCTTGCTTTATGTAAAAGCTCTGGACTACTCCCTCGGTGCCCTCCTCGCTCAAAAGAACGACAATGGCCACGAGCAGGCCATTTATTATCTGAGCAGAACTCTCATAGGAGCGGAATCTCGCTACAACCCTATCGAGAAAGAGTGTCTTGCTCTCGTCTTCGCTGTTCAGAAGACACGACATTATTTGGTCGGCAGACCATACATGTCATCTCCAGAGTAAACCCATTGCGTCTTCTTATGACGAAGCCAGGATCATTGAATTCAAGATTGGCTAAGTGGGCACTTTTATTGTCTCAATACGACATGATCTTCACCCCTCAGAAGCCGGTTAAAGGCCAGGCCCTTGCAGAGTTCTTGGCTGCTCATCCAGTTCCGAAAACTCAAAGCTTCACGAAGACATCCCTGATGAGGTCTTCGAGTCTAATGCAACCTCAGAAGAGGAAGTATGGCAGATGTTCTTTGATGGAGCATCGCGAATGGGCCCTAAAGGCAAGATTATTGCCGGAGTGGGGGTTGTGTTTATCTCCCCACAGAATCATGTCCTGCCCAGAGCATTTTCTCTGACAGAATCGTGCTCTAACAATGTAGCAGAATATAATGCTCTGCTCATCGGTCTTCAACTCGCCCATGGAATGGGGTACGCTACCTCGAAGCTTATGGCGATTCAAAACTGATCATCAATCAGGTTAAAGGCGAATACGAAGTCCGCCATGAGGACTTGGTGCCTTATTACCATACAGCCATCAATTGGCTAACCTATTTGAAGGTTTCTACATCGGGCATGTGTCCCGATCTCAGAATACCAAGGCGGACGCTCTCGCTGCATTAGCGACGACGCTAGCCTTGCCAGCCGACACCGAGTATCATCTCACAGTCGCGACTCGACATCTTGTATGCTCCAAGCACATGCTAAGAACTCGAGAAGTCTATAATGTCTCCACGGATCCTGAGCCGAGGGATTGGCGCTTTCCTCTCATCGACTATGTTCTGCACGGTCTGCTTCCAGACAATCCTAAAGAAGCGGCATCTATTAGACGAAGGTCTCTCCGTTTCTACTACGACCCGACTCTGAAGACACTTTACCGTCGTTCATATGACGGTGTCCTCCTCCGTTGCCTTTCTAATTCAGAGGCACAGGAAGCGCTTCAAGAAGCGCACGATGGCACTTGTGGAGCTCATCAGCCAGGTCCAAAGCTTAAAAACAGGTTGCATAGGCTGGGATATTATTGGCCAACTATGATAGCCGACGCCATCCAATATACACGAAGGTGTAAAGCATGTCAAATTCATGCGGACTTCATACACCAGTCTTCGGAACAGCTCCACCCGACTGTTGCTTCATGGCCATTTGAAGCATGGGGAATAGACGTCGTAGGGCCAATCAGCCCTTCTTCGACAAGAGGTCACCGGTTTATCCTAGCAATAACCGACTACTTTTCAAAATAGGCGGAGGCTATACCACTGGTTGAAGTCAAAACCTCTAATGTGGTTAATTTCATCAAACACCATGTCCTCCATCGATTTGGTGTCCCTAGGCGGATCATCAATGACAACGGTCCCCAATTCATAAGCCAAGTGTTCTATCGGTTCTGCGATAAATACCGAATTCAGAATGTGGCTTCAACTGCCTATAATCCTGCTGCCAATGGCTTGGTGGAAGCATTCAACAAAACAATCATCAAGCTGCTCAAGAAATTCGTCTCCTTGAATAAGCGAGATTGGGACGAAAAGCTCGGTGAATGTCTTTGGGCCTACCGAACCATGCTACGGACACCGACAGGCAATACGCCTTTTTCCCTGGTATATGGGTGCGAAGCAGTCCTCCCATTGGAAATCCAGATGCCATCGTTGCGTGTAGCTCTGATTACTAAAACCACATCAGAGGATAATGATCGCCTACGCCTTCAAGAGCTCGAAGCTTTGGACGAGAAGCGACTACAAGCTCAGCAGCATATCGAGCTATATCAAGCTCGAATCTCAAAAGCCGTCAATAAGAAGGTCAAACAGAGAGTCTTCCAGAAAGGAGACCTGGTCTTAGCCGTCAGACGACCGATGATTATGACGCACAAGACCAAAGGCAAATTTCAGCCTAAATAGGAAGGACCGTTTGTAATAGAAACAGTCTATTCAAACGGAGCATACCGCCTCACGACTGCAGAGGGCGACCTACTCATGATGCCGATCAATGGCAAGTTCTTAAAGAAGTATTATCCTTAATCAAGGATCCTTCTCTTGATCAAGTTAACACTACACCTCTGATCAAGATCTCCGTGTCCGAAGCACACACAAAGAGAGCCTTTCTCTTCCTCCAAGTGAGGTCATACAGCCATAAACCAACAGGAACCTGGCCGTGCACCGGTTATCCTAAAGGAGAATCAGGGTTATGCAGACATTAACCCGATAATCCAATATCCTTTAACGATTAAGGATAGAGAAAAATGTTGGCCTGTAAGCCCAACATAAGTCCTCGACAACTCATCATGCTGTGGGGAAAAGCATGGCTAGCCAAATTCAAACGGTAGTTGGTAAAGGCATATCAAACCCGTTGACAACTGGGGATTTGCTAAAAATCCTAAGGGACCTGTTCCCATTTGATTCCCTCTCCAAAATCACTTACCAATTCTCATCCATAGAATGGTAAGACCACATACACATTTCGCTGTTACGTTAACATTAAACCTATGACAGCAATTCCCTCGTTTCTCCCCGCGAGGACGAGACCTTCAAAATCACTTACCAATTCTCATCCATAGAATGGTAAGACCACAAATACATTTCGCTGTTACGTTAACATTAAACCTATGACAGTGATTCCCTCGTTTCTCCCCGTGAAAACGAGACTTCTCCCAAATTTCACTACAAACTCGATACTTATTGACATTTACAAAAGATAAGTATCATCAACCTTGAGCTTGGTGGCGTCTCATCCGGTTATGTCATTGCGACCTCTGAACCAGCAGACAGCTAAGTCTCAATTCCGAGCCCTGTTGACATTTACAAAAGACAGGTCTCGATACTCGTTGACATTTATAAAAGACGAGTATCACCAATTTTTGAAGCTTGGTGGCGTCTCATCCGTTATGTCATTGCGACCTCTGAACCAGCAGACAGCTAAGTCTCAATTCCGAGCCCTGTTGACATTTACAAAAGACAGGTCTCGATACTTATTGACATTTACAAAAGATAAGTATCACCAATTTTGGAGCTTGGTGGCGTCTCATCCGGTTATGTCATTGCGACCTCTGAACCAGCAGACAGCTAAGTCTCAACCCGAGCCCCGTTGACATTTACAAAAGACAGGTCTCGATACTTGTTGACATTTACAAAAGACAACTATCACCTACCTTGAGCTTGGTGGCGTCTCAATCGGTTATGTCATTGTGACCTCTGAACCAGCAGACAGCTAAGTCTCAATTCCGAGCCCTGTTGACATTTACAAAAGACAGGTCTCGATACTCGTTGACATTTACAAAAGACGGGTATCACCTATTTTGAAGCTTGGTGGCGTCTCATCCGGTTATGTCATTGCGACCTCTGAACCAGCAGACAGCTAAGTCTCAATTCCGAGCCCTGTTGACATTTACAAAAGACAGGTCTCGATACTCGTTGACATTTACAAAAGACGAGTATCACCAATTTTGAAGCTTGGTGGCGTCTCACCAGTTATGTCATCGCGACCTCTGAACTGACAGATAGCCAAGTCTCATTATCCAACCCAACAAGAACTATGTTCTCAAGGAATTGCACTACAATTCAGAATCGCAATACAAAAGAAGAACAAGATTGAAGATTCGACAAAAGAAGAAAGAATTTTCATTCATTTCAAGAGGATAAAGTACATGGAGCTACAAGCGTACACTGTACGATCTGAGCCGCTCTCCGAGGGTGTTTAGTCTCGTCTTCCTGTCATCAGCAGCCTGGGCAAGCGCTTGTGTCCTCAGCTCAGCCTCATTGAAATCTTCCGCCTGAGCCAGATGAGCTTCGGCCTCCGCCAAAGTTGACCTCTGTGACAACCCCTGCCGCGCAAGCTCCTCACTCTGAGCTTTGAGCTCTTCAAGCCGCACAGTTTCCTCAAGACGCACCGGTACGGCCTTGGATAAGAGGAGATTTGCTTTCCTAATCATTTCCTCAGCCTTCGCAATCTTATCCTCAGCGCCATTGAAGAGCTGTAAGAGTTCTCAAAGCTCTCTGAATGAAGAAGGAAGAGGAAGAGGGAAAGTCAAAATTTCTCTGAAAAAGGAGATCTTTTCCTGCTCAGCCCGATCGGGCTTTCATAGGCCAATCAGTGCCTGAAACGAGGCCTCGAAAAGGGCGTACGCCGCCGCTTCGAATTAATTCGAAGCGCCACCCGAAGCGCCTTCCCGAGAAGCGCTGCTTCGATCCCACTAAGGGTTAACTTCGCCCTGGCTTAAAATGCGGACTTCGCGCAATCCTTCAGGGACTTCGCTGAAAGGCTTATCTTAGCCCCTAAAAAGGCCTTGTTCGCGGGACATGCCAGTTTCGCGAAGTTCATTCAAAGAAGGGACTATGCCCTTAACTCCGCATACAGTTTAGCTCCGCTATAGCCAAATTTTCAATGAAAGCAAGCAAAGATCAGATAATCAAGAGATGAACTTTCATTGATTTAAAAGGAAGGGTACATTGATATTACATCAAAGTTGTGTTTCATACAACACATTCAGTGGCTCGACAGGGTCATTTGCGCAAAAAAGCATAAAAGCGGTTTATCTGCTTCTAAGTCAGATCGACTGGACACGAAAGGCCTTCCTCCTGTACAAGG
Organism: Agave tequilana; assembly: GCA_038442645.1. Lineage (NCBI taxonomy): Eukaryota > Viridiplantae > Streptophyta > Magnoliopsida > Asparagales > Asparagaceae > Agave > Agave tequilana. The sequence continues at coordinate 59,785 of JAVJIF010014623.1, read as the reverse complement.
CCGTAACCAGTTGTGTCACGGAGACACGGCCATTATTCTCCACAAAAATGACAGATTTTGCCACTGGAAAGCGAGGTCATTTTTGTTGAAGCCTGACAATAAAACTTATCGCCGCCAACACGTCAGACCACCTATAATGGGAATTGGCACTGATATCAGTGGTCTGACAGGTGTGATGCCCGCCTTCCCGAAGTGGATCAGCCACGACAGAGGCCACCAAAGTTGAAAGTTGGCAATGATGCCAGTGATCTCACAGGTGACGCCCACTACCCCGAAGCGGATCATCTCCGACAAAGCGGCTACCAGTCTCACCTCAGAACGAATTATCTCGTATAAGAGGCTGCCAATAGCCTCTCGGACACGCACACCGCTGCCCCGAATTGTTTCTCCTGCTTAAAAGTAAAGATTCAACCGGGGAGCATAAGGCAATTTTATGGTTCCTTCCATCAAGTCACAAGATTGGCGAACATAGCCCACTGCAAGGCAAAACGGAACAGATTAGCAACTAAGCACAGGAGAGGCTACAAAAGAACTAAGCCAAATATTTTGGGTCGAAGCGATCCAGTTTCAGTAAAGCAGAGGATAAGCCTCGCTTGCACAGCACTGATGAGCTGGCTCAGCAAACGCCAAGTCCTAGCCTCGCCTATATGGCTAAGCCAGACTGATCCTGAGGGACGCAGTCTTAGCCCCACCTATATGGCAAGACTGGCTCACTTTGAAGAAACCAAATCCCAAGTTCTGCCTGTGCAGCGGACTTAACATGCAGTGATCTTTCTCTGACCAAGTCAAGATGATACCTTCGCTGGAAAGCTATGCCAAAATCCTTCTCTGCAGATCAGTTAAAATGGAGAACAAGGGAAGCTAATCCCTGAAGCAGCTGCTGAAGATGAATCAAGGGAGATGAATTCCCTAAAATCGGTGAAGTCGTTGAACGATCAAGACTTACCGGTCCTTGGCCGGATAATGACCAGAGTGGGCATTCCCACTAGTTCAGAGATCTGAGTATCTCTTTCAAACCAAGAGAAGAGAAGAGAGGCAAAGCACTTCTCTTTAAAGGACCTTAAGTGTCCTATTTATAGGCCCCATGGCCTGAGCACTCCTGCCTCAAGCGTGAAAACACGAGCGCATTTAAGGCATTTACTGCGCCTTGAGAACAGGGACGGTTTCCCTTGGAACCGTGCAAAGGGAGAAACGTCTCCCTCATAGAGGCACTTATTGCGCCTTGAAGAAAGGGGATATCCTCCCTTGGAAACGTGCAAATCGGAGAATATCTCCCTCGATCAGCACGAAGAAAGGAGTAATCCTCCTCGTAACCGGCCCACGGCAGTTGGCCTCGGGAAAGAGACAAACGCTCCAGGGCGAACGTATCTCCAGAAGCCCAGATGCGGGGCTACTCGCACTCGAAGCTATTTAGAGGCACGAACCTGTGCAATTCTTCGGCAAACTTATCCCAAAGCAGGATTGAAGGCGAAGCTGAACTCAACCATCATGGCGACGTTCATACTCCACACTACCACCAGTCAAAGCAGTTCAAAGTATTTCGAAGTCTGAGCCATTGCAGACTTTCGAAAACTTTGAAGGGGTCTTGTTGACACTTAAAAAAGACAAGATTCTTATTGGTCCGAATAATGTCTAAACTTGTTGACATTTACAAAAGACAAGTGACAGACGAGCTGAAGACTAGTTTTCACCTATCTCCAAGGGACAAAGAAGCAACTTGGACTCCACTGATCCAGCAAGCAGACAGTGAACCCGGATTGTTTCTAAACAGACCTCAGCAGGTCTAAGGTGCTAACACTTAGCATCGCATGAGCCCAAGGGGATAGCCTCGCATGAGAGGCTAGTATCACCCGACTTCGCCTTGAAGTCATCCAAAGCCTCGCCAAGAAGCTAACTCGCAAACTTCGCCACAAGGGACTTCCAGCTCCGCCAAAGGGTTTCTTTCGGACTTCGCCAAAAGCTGCTTCTAGCTCCGCTACGAGCTCAATGCGGGCAGCTCCGCCATTGGTCTGCTATGGTCAACCTTTGACCAATCAAATCTCCGGATGAGATCGGATCCAATCAGATCAAATCCAATTAAGATCAAATCAGGGATCAAATTTGGCAGTTGATTGCCACAATCTCTTGACTCTTCTAAAACGAGTAAGAAGATCAGGAGAAATCCTCCAACGATATGGAAAGGATTAAAACAGATCGAGAAGGTCCACCGACCTGCCAATTCTAGCTTCGCAGAAGCTAATCCTAGCCTCGCAGCAAGGCTACTTTCCAGATTTAAACAGATTTGATTCAATCTGTTTCTATATTTTCAAGGGACGATTATACCCTTACTCTCCCTATAAATAACCCGCCAGGGGTACAAGGATAAGGATCGATCGATCGAGGACGAGAAAAAGAGAGAAGACTCCACAAGCAGAGACTTCTTCACAAAGCACCGTGCGCTCTCGAATTCAGAGACCTTTTAGAGAATTGCTTTCTCTAACCAGGGTGTTGATACCCTAACATCGTCCTTCTTCTCAAGGAATCTCCGGAACCAAGTGAGAAGGAATTCCTTATTGAAGGCGATTTTGAGAAGCAGCAAGAGGGTTCTACCAACCTTCTATTCTCTGATTCCCCGAACCAGGCGAGAAGGGAATCTCATCGCTCGCATCGTCAAAAGGACAAAATGGTCGCGCGCTAACCAGACTCCTATCGACACACTTCTCCAGAATCTCTGAGGAGATCTACTTGTAATCTTTTTAGAATACTTGTAATTTAGCTCCTCAAACTCTTTTTTGTAAGTTTTCCCCTTTGCAAACATAATGGAAAACACTAATGCTATAACGGAAGTATCGAGGGAACATTAGCACACATACATTTTCATTGATTTCATAAACTACACATTTTTAAAGTGCTAGTTTTTCATCGATCAGTGGTTAATCCAGTTGCCGACTCCGACCTCATCTCTACCTTGCTCAGTGATCTGTCTCCCGAATATGACTCGTTCGTCACCTCCGTCAACACACGAGTCGACCCTGTACTGTCAGAAGAACTCACCGGCCTCATTCTTAGCCAGGAGATTTATCGTGGGCGTGCTATCACTTCACCAGATTTCACAACCCTCATCTCCCCTTCTCCTACGGTTCATACTGTTTTTCGCACTCCAAGCTACCATCCTGCTCCATCTTTTTCCGTGGTCATGGACGTGGCCGAGGCAGGGAGCGCAATCGTGCTCGTAGACGTTCCTTCTTACTGTTACATCTGTCCACCGGCGGCCGACCTCAATTTCGGATCTGCAATCGTTTTGGCCATCATGCTAACTGTTGACACTTAAAAAGACAAAATTCTTATTGGTCCGAACAATGTCTAAACTTGTTGACATTTACAAAAGACAAGTGACAGACGAGCTGAAGACCAGTTTTCACCCATCTTCGAGGGACAGGGAAGCAGCTAGGACTCCACTGATCCAGCAAGCAGACAGTGAACCCAGATTGTTTCTAAACAGACCTCAGCAGGTCTAAGGTGCTAACACTTAGCATCGCATGAGCCCAAGGGATAGCCTCGCTTGAGAGGCTAATATCACTCGACTTCGCCTCGAAGCCATTCGAAGCCTCGCCAGGAAGCTAACTCGCAACTTCGCCACAGAAGACTTCCAGCTCCGCCAAAGGGTTTCTTTCGGACTTCGCCAGAAGCTGCCTCTAGCTCCGCTACGAGCTCAATGCGGACAGCTCCGCTATTGGTCTACTATGGTCAACCTTTGACCAATCAAATCTCCAGATGAGTTCGGATCCAATCAGATCAAATCCAATTAAGATCAAATCAGAGATCAAATTTGGCAGTTGATTGCCACAATCTCTTGACTCTTCTAAAAACGAGTAAGAAGATCAGGGGAAATCCTCCAAACGATATGGAAAGGATCAAGAAGATCAACCGACCTGCCAATTCTAGCTTCGCAGAAGCTGATCCTAGCCTCGCAGCAAGGCTACTTTCCAGATTTAAACAGATTCGATTCAATCTGTTTCTATATTTTCAAGGGACGATTATACCCTTGCTCTCCCTATAAATAGCCCGCCAGGGGTACAAGGAGGGAGGATCGGGAAAAAAAAGAGGACTCCACAAGTAGAGGCTTCTTCACGACGCACCGTGCGCTCTCGAATTCAGAGACCTTTTAGAGAATTGCTTTCTCTATCCAGGGTGTTGATACCCTAACATCGTCCTTCTTCTCAAGGAATCTCCGGAACCAGGCGAGAAGAAATTCCTAATTGAAGGCGATTTTGAGAAGCAGCAAGAGGGTTCTACCAACCTTCTGTTCTCTGATTCCCCGAACCAGGCGAGAAGGGAATCTCATCGCTCGCATCGTCAAAGGTACAAAGTGGTCGCGCGCTGACCAGACTCCTATCGGCACACTTCTCCAGAATCTCTGAGGAGATCTACTTATAATCTTTTTAAGAATACTTGTAATTTAGCTCCTCAAACTCTTTTTTGTAAGTTTTCCCCTTTGCTAAATAAATGGAAAACAAGATGGCGACTCCGCTGGGAAGAAATTCTCCACTGCCGAGAATCAAGTGTCGCAATGTGACGAACAGACCTTCGGGTCTAACTCTGAATTCAGAAAAGTCGGTGCAGCCAGAGCCTCTCTGGCTAAATCTTCAAGGAAAGTCTCCGCGGAGACAGATAAGGCTCTCTGCGAGCCTACTGCGGTCCTCTGGCGCAACAAGGAAGCACGCCCGCAGTCCAAGTCCTTCACTTTCGAGAACCTGGTGGTTCAGTTCGATCAAGGAAGATTTGAAGAAGTCCTCTCTGGGGGTGGCCCAATGCTTCGAGCACGGAAGCATAGGAAGGTCTCCACGGCTAAGGTTTCAGAGCAGAAACCGGAAGCAGAATTCTGCCAACACCCTTCAGCCTCGCGTATGGCTAATCAGGTTCCTTGCGAACCTAAGTCTCCTCTGCCAAGGCGGGTATGGAAGCCTAAACAGAAGTCTCCAACCGAAGCTTCAGGCGTAGCTACGCCTAAACCACGCCTCTCTCGCGAAGAAAAAGGCAAGATCCCTGTCTGCTCCAATCATAAAGTCAAGACGGCAATCATACCGTCGCCCAATTCAAGAGCAGCAACGCCTTGCGTCAGCCTCGTTCATATGAACAAAGCTACTGTACCACAGCGTACTCACCAGGTCCATCCTCTTTGCAGCAGCATAGCGGGTAAAACACCATAGCGTGCTCCGCTTTCTAGTGCGTCAAGCACTAAGCTCACGCCTGATGGCGAAGCTAGAACCAAAGCACTATTCAGTGCTAATCCCATCTGCAGGGATAAAAGAAGCAGGACATAGTCCTATGTGCGATCCAGAAGAGCCTTTGCGCTCGATTGCAGAGACCCAACCGGGTCTGATTTGAGGAAATTGTTGATAAATAGACAAACCTCTTTCCCCCGTTGTCAACAAGTGGGATGCCAGCTGGTGACACTCCACTCGGTCCATTGCCGGCTGGGACCAATCCCCGCCACGCCTCCAAGACGACGGTCAGTTTTTGATCGGCTATCGGTACAGGCCCCGAGGAAACACCGCAAAAGGAGCATCTCGCGAGATCTACCCTCTGCATCCGTCAACATGACCAGAAGGGGACGAGAGCTGCGCAGGGGAAGACAAACATCTGACGACACCCCCTACAGCTCCCCAGATCCAGATTACAGCCCAGGCTTAGGCGAAGTCTTGGTGCATGAAGAAGGTGTCTTCTGAAACACCAGATCCAGGGTGGCGATACCCTACACTTATGAACAGCCTTCTTCCTCGACGGCCCTAGCCTCGCCAGAGCCCAGAAGATTACTCCAGCCATCGGATGAGGAAGAAGAAGACAGTGGGTACGCCTCATCGGCGACAGTTAGCTCAGTGCGAACAGACAGAGCATCAGTCAACATGGCTGATAATGCCAACGACGACCTTCGTCGGCGCCTGGAAGCTCAGGAGCAAACTTCCAAGACTCAGCAAGAAGCCCTGGACAATATTCAACAGATGCTTGCTGACTCCTCAGCAATCGGAATGACAATGATGCCGGGAGCAATCACGATGAGGAGGAACACTTCAGCAATGAGCAACCAAAGCCGGAGAAATCCAAGGAGGGTTCTTCCTTAGACGCCGAAGTCCTTAAGGGCCTCCAGGCTCAAATCGCATCCCTAGCTCAGAGGGATGAATTAAAGAAGGTAGGGGCAGTCCGTCCTTATCCGCTAGAGTGGATTCGGTGCCATATCCACCGAAGTTCAAACAGCCAACGTTGCATACCTATGACGGAAAGAGCTCGCCAAATCAGCACATCTACTATTTTCGGTCTCAGACTGGTAATGTTATAAGCAACGACGCCATCATGGCTAGGCTATTCATCGGCACCTTGAAGGGGGTAGCATTTGACTGGTTCTGAAGTCTTCCCCCGGGCTCTATCAACTCCTGGATCGACCTGGAAACTCGGTTCCTCTCTCGTTTCTATGAGGACGATACCGAAGTAACCATGGACAAGCTCCTCTCCACTGTGCAGAGGAAGGGCGAATCTGTCCGTGACTACATTGAACGGTTCAGAAACTTATCCTTGATGTGCCCAGCAGGGATGCCACTACCCATGCTCTTACAGATATGCAGACACAACTTCCTAGACCAAGTGGAAGTTCGCATGGGGGCTGTTAAAGCCCACACCTGGAAAGAATTGGTCGAACAAGCTGAGAAAGCCGAGAAGTCGGCTAAAAGTTCGAACTATCCGCCCCTAGAGGCAAGTGGGGGATGAACAACAAGGGCGTAGCGACCTACCGCAGTCTTCTCAAGCCAAAGGGAAAGAGACTATGTCTGTGGAGTTATCCGGAGATGTGCAGTCGAAGGCCAAGAAGAGCGGCTTCAACAATCAGGAGCCTAAATTCCCTCCAAAGCAGTACTCCTTCAAAGACGATCAGGTGGTCACGATATTCCATCTGCTCCACAAAGGGAACAAAATGAAACTACCAGATGCTCGGCGTCCCAATGAGATAGGATGCACCAACGACCCCAAATATTGTCTCTACCATAGGATGATTCACCATCCTACCGACAAGTGCTATATCCTCAAAGATAGAATTCAAGCCTTGGTCGACGCTGGGGTTCTGACATTAAAGACAGAACAGAAGAAAGTCACTGCCAATATGGTGACTCTTGAGTTCGGCAAAGCTCTGAAGGTCACAGTTCCTGATGGGACTTATTCAGTCCCTGCGCCACGGTTGGAAGTCAAGCATCTTCCAGCTACAGCTCAAAACAATAAGGGTCTTGTTCCCTTAACATTGGAGACAGGAGAAGTCATGTGGGTACACCCGGACCTCGTCCAAAATGTACAGCGGGATTCAAAGCAGCCCAACTCAAAGGGCAAGTCTTGCAATGTCATCTCCATCCTGCCAGACGACGGCAATCTTACATCGGCTTCCCTCAGTGATTCAGAAGGAGAAAAGCTTGCTTGCACGGCGCAAGCCGATACGCCTCAACAGACGGGCACCCGATCCGGAAAATCATACTTGAGGCAGTATAAAAAGTCTACTGACGAGACACAATAGCAAACGACGTCAGTACAAGTACCAGCATCCACTCCAATCCCAACCAAGGGAAAAGAGAGGCCTAAGGAGATACGATTCGACCACGTGTTGAAGAAACCACCAGGCCAAGGGTTTGATACGCCCTTTCGGTTTGACATATTGGCTCAACTGGCCAATATCCCAGCTCGTATCACTATACACGAGCTCCTTCGCCTCTCAAAAGAACAAGAGAAGCACTCAGGGATGCGCTAGCCAATTTAGAATCCTTTCTAACATGCATCCCTGAGATCCCTAACGACGACGTTCAGTCTCCTTGCCCAGAATGTCATCATACACAATCCAAGGTGCCTGCTATCACATTCACAGCGGAAGATATGCTTCTCAAAGACAACAAGCACGATCGACCTCTGTACTACACCGGATATATCGGTTCAACGTGCATTGAAAGAATACAAGTCGATCCGGGTCTGCACTCAGCATCATCCCCAAAGGCTTCTCTACTTCCTCGGCATACCATTGTACAGGTTGTCCGCAACCACTACTACAATATACGGTTTCAACGCCGGGAGCAGTCATCCACTGGGGAAATCGACTCCGTTGCAGAATCGGGAGTCTGAAGTCAGAAGTGACATGCTATGTCATTGATGCTGAAACATCATATAACCTGCTACTGGGACGGCCATGGATCCATGCCAACTGGATCGTTCCCTCCACCCTGCACCAATGCTTCAAATATGTTGAAGATGACGCGACAGTACGAACTGTCTTTGCTGAAAAGCAACCATTCAAGGGGGTGGAAAATTACTTCACTGACGCTCTCCTGTATCAAGAGGCCACCTAAGGAACCATTGCCAGACGATGATGAAAGTGGCAATGAGGCGGATTCAGAATCCGAAGCAGGCATGCCAGCCATTCTGATTGGTGAACCAATTATAGCATGTCTCAATAATTCCCAATGTAATACTCTTTCAGAGGATGAAGGTGAATGGGTAATTAATGATAATATTCTTTTGATTATCCTGCGACTGTTGGGCTATTTGAATCCATTACGGATAGCTCACCGCACATGCCTTTACACAAGCCAAGTGCGTCCAGTACGCCCATGGAATCCGCAGAGGGAGCCGTTTTGGTGATCCCGCCATCCAAAGAAGGTCAGTTACCGATAATCTTCAGTAGAACCCAACCACGGGGATTCATAACGGCAGATTCAAGTTCAGACTCAGACACTCCACAATTCTTCCATTACGCGCAACCTGCGCGCCATATTATGAAGAAAATGGGAAACGACTTGAAGCATGGAGCAGGCCTGAATTTCGGAAAAGGAAGGCGCGGTTTGATGCGGAACTTTGTGCCTAAAGGGAAGCCTGCAAATTACTATGATAGTACACGCAGGGGGCTAGGGTATGTTACACCTACATTGTCAGCAACGGTTCAAGCCAAGGACGATGGATCAGTTCCATCACATTCAGCCTCATCCTCCGAGTGGGATTCAGATGTCAGTATAGGAGGAATATTCGAAAACCTCACTGCTAATATGACCTCAAGCAGTCAATTGGAGCCCGCAGAAGCCACTGACGAGGAACCATGGGCCCATCAATTAGACCTTCATTGGGAAAAGCGATTCGAATCGCGCGAACCACCTACTGAAGACAAGGTGATGCAGGTCAACTTGGGTAGTCAAGACCATCCCAAACCCATCTTTATAAGTGAAAGCCTATCTCTTATAGAAAAGAAAGAATTGATAATGCTCATAAAAGAGTATATAGACGTCTTCGCATGGAGCTACGAAGACATGCCCGGACTTGATCCACAGGTCGCTATGCACCGTCTAAACATCAAGCCCGACATTAAGCCAGTCAAGCAGCAACAACGTCGGTTTCGCCCGAACATTATGGAAGCTATTGAAGCCGAAGTTCACAAACTCATTGCATGTGGCTTCATCCGGGAGGAACAACATCCAGATTGGGTAGCCAACATCGTCCCCGTCCTCAAGAAGAACGGGAAAATACGGATCTGCATCGACTATCGTGATCTCAATACGGCCTGCCCTAAAGACGAATTCCCACTGCCCATCACCGACGTCATGATTGACAACACATGCGGGTTCGAAAGGATGTCTTTCATGGACGGCTTTTCAGGGTACAATCAGATTAAGATGTATCCCGACGACGAGAAGCATACTTCGTTCCGAACACCATTGGGGGTATACTGCTACACTGTAATGCCCTTCGGACTGAAGAACGCCGAAGCAACCTATCATGAGCAATGAGTACAATCTTCCGCGATCATCTCCGAAAAACGGTGGAGTGCTATGTCGACGATATTGCCGTCAAAAGCCGCAACAAGAATGAACATCTTCGCTACCTGAGAACGATGTTCGACATAATGCGGGCTCATCAACTGAAAATGAACCGACAAAATCCTTCTTGGGAGTTTCAAGTGGCAAGTTCCTTGGATTTATTATCACATCAAAAGGGATTCATCTTGACCCAGACAAAGTCAAAGCCATTCAGAGCATGCATCCACCGAGGAATCTCAAAGAGCTCAGAGGCTTGCAAGGCAGGCTGGCTTATATCTGAAGATTCATTGCAAATCTCTCAGGCCGCTGTCAACCGTTCACCCGACTCATGAAAAAGGGTGCTTCCTTTTTATGGGATCAAGCTTGCCAGGAAGCTTATGAAGACATCAAGAGGTACCTCACAAAACCTCCAGTCTTGGTGGCCCCTACATCAGGAAAACTATTTTTGCTTTATGTAAAAGCTCTGGACTACTCTCTTGGTGCCCTCCTCGCTTAAAAAGGACGACAATGGCCACGAGCGAGCCATTTATTATCTGAGCAGAACTCTCATAGGAGCGGAATCTCGCTACAACCCTATTGAGAAAGAGCGTTTAGCTCTCGTCTTCGCTGTTCAGAAGACACGACATTATTTGGTCGGCCAGACCATACATGTCATCTTCAGAGTAAACCCATTGCGTCTTCTTATGACGAAGCCAGGATCATTGAATTCAAGATTGGCTAAGTGGGCACTTTTATTGTCTCAATACGACATGATCTTCAAGCCTCAGAAGACGGTTAAAGGCCAGGCCCTTGCGGAGTTCTTGGCTGCTCATCCAGTTCTGGAGCATTCAAAACTTCACGAAGATATCCCTGATGAAGTTTTCGAGTCTTATGCAACCTCAGAAGAGGAAGTGTGGCAGATGTTCTTTGATGGAGCATCGCGAATGGGCCCTAAAGGCAAGATTATTGCCGGAGTGGGGGTTGTGTTTATCTCCCCACAGAATCATGTCCTGCCCAGAGCATTTTCTCTGACAGAATCATGCTCCAATAATGTAGCAGAATATAATGCTCTGCTCATCGGTCTTCAACTCGCCCATGGAATGGGGGTACGCTACCTTGAAGCTTATGGCGATTCAAAACTGATCATCAATCAGGTTAAAGGTGAATACGAAGTCCGCCATGAGGACTTGGTGCCTTATTATCACACGGCCGTTGAATTGGCCAACCTATTTGAAGGTTTCTACATTGGGCACGTGTCTCGATCTCAGAATACCAAGGCGGACTCTCTTGTTGCATTAGCTACAACACTAGCCTTACCAGCCGACACCGAGTATCACCTCACAGTCGCAACTCGACATCTTGTATGCTCCAAGCACATGCTAAGAACTCGAGAAGTCTATAATGTCTCCACAGATCTTGAGCCGAGAGATTGGCGCTTTCCTCTCATTGACTATGCTTTGCACGGTCTGCTTCCAGACGATCCTAAGGAAGCGGCGTCCATCAGACGAAGGTCTCTCCGTCTATTACGATCTGACTTTGAAGACACTTTACCGTCGTTCGTATGACGGTCTCCTCCTCCGTTGCCTTTCTAATTCAGAGGCACAGGAAGCGCTCCAAGAAGCGCACGACGGCATTTGCGGAGCTCATCAGCCAGGTCCAAAACTTAAGGACAGGGTGCACAGACTTGGATACTATTGGCCAACTATGATAGCCGATGCCATCCAATATGTACGAAGGTGTAAAGCATGTCAAATTCATGCGGATTTCATACACCAGCCCTCGGAGCTGCTCCACCCGACTGTTACTTCATGGCTATTTGAAGCATGGGGAATTGATGTCGTAGGCCAATCAGCCCCTCTTCGACAAAAGGACACCGATTTATCCTGCCAATAACCGATTACTTCTCAAAGTGGGCGGAGGCTATACCACTGGTTGAAGTCAAAACCTCTAATGTGGTTAATTTCATCAAACACCATGTCATCCATCGATTTGGTGTCCCTAGGTGGATCATCCACGACAACGGTCCCCAATTCATAAGCCAAGTATTCTATCGGTTCTGCGATAAATACCGAATTCAGAATGTGGCTTCAACCGCCTATAATCCTGCCGCTAACGGTTTAGCGGAGGCATTCAACAAAACGATCATCAAGCTACTCAAGAAGTTCGTCTCCTCGAATAAGCGAGATTGGGATGACAAGCTTGGTGAATGTCTTTGGGCCTACCGAACCACGGTTCGGACACCAACAGGCAATACGCCTTTTTCCCTGGTATATGGGTGCGAAGCAGTCATCCCGCTGGAAATCCAGATGCCATCATTGCGAGTCGCTCTGACCACTAAGATCACATTAGAGGACAATGATCGATTGCGTCTTCAAGAGCTCGAAGCCTTAGATGAGAAGCGGCTACAAGCTCAGCAGCATATTGAGCTATATCAAGCTCGAATCTCAAAAGCCTTCAATAAGAAGGTCAAACAAAGAGTCTTCCAGAAAGGAGACCTAGTTTAGCCGTCAGACGACCAATGATTATGACGCACAAAACCAAAGGCAAATTTTAGCCTAAATGGGAAGGACCGTTTGTAATAGAAACAATCTATTCAAACGCAGCATACCGCCTTATGACTTCAGATGGCTACCTACTCATGATGCCGATCAATGGCAGGTTCTTAAAAAAGTATTATCCTTAATCAAGGATCCTTCTCATGATCAAGTTAACACTACACCTCTGATCAAGATCTTCGTGTCCAAAGTACACACAAAGAGAGCCTTTCTCTTCCTCCAAGTGAGATCACACAACCATAAACCTGTAGGAACCTGGCCGTATACTGGTTGTCTTAAAGGAGAGTCAGGGTTACACATACGTTAACCAGACGACCCAACATCCTTAACGATTAAGGATAGAGGAAAATGTTGGCCTTTAAGCCCAACATAAGTCCTCGACAACTCATCATGCTGAGGGGAATAGCATGACTAGCCCGACTCAAACGGTAGTTGGTAAAGGCATATCAAACCCGTTGACAGCTGAGGATTTGCTAAAAATCCTAAGGGACCTGTTCCCATTTAATTCCCCCTCCAAAGTCACTTACCAATTCTCATCCATAGAATGGTAAGGCCACAAATACATTTCGCTGTTACGTTAACATTAAACCTATGACAGCAATTCCCTCGTTTCTCCCCGTGAGAACGAGACCTCCAAAGTCACTTACCAATTCTCATCCATAGAATGGTAAGGCCACAAATACATTTCGCTGTTACGTTAACATTAAACCTATGACAGCAATTCCCTCGTTTCTCCCCGTGAGAAGGAGACCTCCAAAGTCACTTACCAATTCTCATCCATAGAATGGTAAGACCACATATACATTTCGCTGTTACGTTAACATTAAACCTATGACAGTGATTCCCTCGTTTCTCCCCGTGAAAACGAGACCTTTTCTCAAATTCCATTACAACCTTGAGCTTGGTGGCGTCTCAATCGGTTATGTCATTGCGACCTCTGAACCAGCAGACAGCCGAGTCTCAATTTTGAACTTGTTGACATTTACAAAAGACAAGTCTCAACTCTGAGCCCTGTTGACATTTACAAAAGACAGGTCTCAATACTCATTGACATTTACAAAAGACGAGTATCACCAAATTTTAAACCTTGGTGGCGTCTCAATCGGTTATGTCATTGCGACCTCTGAACCAGCAGACAGCCAAGTCTCAATTCCGAGCTTGTTGACGTTTACAAAAGACAAGTCTCAACCTTGAGCCCTGTTGACATTTACAAAAGACAGGTCTCGATACTTGTTGACATTTACAAAAGACAAGTATCACCAACCTTGAGCTTGGTGGCGTCTCATTCGGTTATGTCATTGCGACCTCTGAACTAGCAGACAGCCAAGGCTCAATTTCGAGCTTGTTGACATTTACAAAAGACAAGTCTCAACCTTGAGCCCTGTTGACATTTACAAAAGACAGGTCTCGATACTTGTTGACATTTACAAAAGACAAGTATCACCAACCTTGAGCTTGGTGGCGTCTCAATCGGTTATGTCATTGCGACCTCTGAACCAGCAGACAGCTAAGTCTCAATTCTGAGCCCTGTTGACATTTACAAAAGACAGGTCTCGATACTTGTAGACATTTACAAAAGACAAGTATCACCATTTTTGAAGCTTGGTGGCGTCTCAATCGGTTATGTCATTGCGACCTCTGAACCAGCAGACAGCCAAGTCTCATTTTGAGCTTGTTGACATTTACAAAAGACAAGTCTCAACCCCGAGCCCTGTTGACATTTACAAAAGACAGGTCTCGATACTTGTTGATATTTACAAAAGACAAGTATCACCTACCTTGAGCTTGGTGGCGTCTCAATCGGTTATGTCATTGCGACCTCTGAACCAGCAGACAGCCAAGTCTCAATTTTGAGCTTGTTGACATTTACAAAAGACAAGTCTCAACCCCGCGCCATGTTGACATTTACAAAAGACAGGTCTCGATACTTATTGACATTTACAAAAGATAAGTATCACCAACCTTGAGCTTGGTGGCGTCTCAATCGGTTATGTCATTGCGACCTCTGAACCAGCAGACAGCTAAGTCTCAACCCTGAGCCCTGTTGACATTTACAAAAGACAGGTCTCGATACTCGTCGACATTTACAAAAGACGAGTATCACCAAATTTTGAAGCTTGGCGGCGTCTCAATCGGTTATGTCATTGCGACCTCTGAATCAACAGACAGCTAAGTCTCAATTCCGAGCCCTGTTGACATTTACAAAAGACAGGTCTCGATACTCGTCGACATTTACAAAAGACGAGTATCACCAATTTCGAAGCTTGGCGGCGTCTCAATCGGTTATGTCATTGCGACCTCTGAACCAGCAGACAGCTAAGTCTCAACCCTGAGCCCTGTTGACATTTACAAAAGACAGGTCTCGATACTCGTCGACATTTACAAAAGACGAGTATCACCAATTTTGAAGCTTGGCTGCGTCTCAATCGGTTATGTCATTGCGACCTCTGAACCAGCAGACAGCTAAGTCTCAACCCTGAGCCCTGTTGACTTTTACAAAAGACAGGTCTCGATACTTATTGACATTTACAAAAGACGAGTATCACCAAATTCTGAAGCTTGGCGGCGTCTCAATCGGTTATGTCATTGCGACCTCTGAACCAGCAGACAGCTAAGTCTCAATTCCGAGCCCTATTGACATTTACAAAAGACAGGTCTCATCTTTCGATCCGACAAGGACCGGTTTCGGGCTTGATGGCGTCTCAACCAGTTATGTCATCGCGACCTCTGAACTGACAGATAGCCAAGTCTCATCATCCAACCCAACAAGAACTATGTTCTCAAGAAATTGCAATACAATTTGGAATCGCAATTCAAAAAGAAGAACAAGATTGGAGATTCGATAAAAGAAGAAAAAAATTTTCCTTCATTCCAAAAGGATAAAGTACATGGAGCTACAGGCGCACACTGTAAGACCTGAGCCGCTCTCCAAGGGAGTCCAGCCTCGTCCTTCTGTCATCAGCAGCCTGGGCAAGCGCTTGCGACCTCAGCTCGGCCTCATTGAAATCCATTGCCTGGGTCAGATGAGCTTCAACCTCCGCCAAAGTTGCCCTCTGTGACAATCCCTGCTGTGAGAGCTTTTCATTTTGAGCCTTAAGCTGCTCAAGTCGCGCAGTTTCTTCAAGACGCACCAGTTTAGCCTTGGATAAAATAAGCTTTGCTTTCCTGATCATTTCCTCAGCCTTCCCAATCTTGTCTTCAGCGTCAAGAAGAGCACTGGTGGAGGCGTCAAACGCATTTCCAACTTCTGCCTGCCTTGTTTCCAAGGATTTCAAGTCAGAAGAGATAGCCTTAGCAGCCTCTTGAGCGGCAAGACGGGCTTCATGCTTTTGAGCGACGAGGCGCGCAAACCGCTCATCAACCAAAGATTCCAAGTCAAGCGGCTGAGACGGCGCCATTCCTCTACGTCCCTCTCGAATTGATCTACCAGGAGCTCCAAGGCAGCGGCCTGGTGGTACCCTTCAAGGTCCCGAATACTTTCAATATTGCGGAAGAGGACCACCTTCAAAGTCGAGAACGATATAGTCGAACCTTTCAAGACCAGGTCGATGCATCGCTCTAAGCCTTTGTAAAAACTATCGACTATGTCGCCTATAAAATTGTTTTCAACTTCGGCCACCTCTGGTAGACGGGCAACTTCAGAAAAGTCCACCAGCCCGGTCGATACCACCGAGGAAGGAGCAACAGGAACACTAACAGCAGTAGGACAGGCCGTTGGTGATCTCGGCGGAGTCTTCATGGAAAGCAGTACACTAGCCACCGCGGAGGTAGGACTAGTAACCATCTCCTGAACAGCAGGTTCAACCACCAGGGTTGGAGAAGTAGGGCTGGTAATCACCCTCAGCTTCGCGCTTGGCAAAATTGTCGGCACTTCACTCGTTGATATAGTTGGGAGTGAGGACACCTCCGGAACTGCCGTTTCTTCAGCCCCTGGTCCTTCGGCTGGCTGGGGCCGATAAGAGGGCAGGTCGCCATATAGCGCATCCAACACAGCAGCATCCGCCGCGGTCGAAGTGCTCATATCACCCCTGGACTCCCCAGGAAGATCAGCCGGTTCCCTTGAAGCTAATGCACCTTGAGACCGAACACCTGTAACAAGACTGTGTTTAGACAGGACACAACATGCAATAGAAGCCAAGAGGTCAGGACAGTACCATAAGATGACGTCGCCTCAAACATCTCGTCAGCCACATCAGTCTCCAGGGGCTCCATTGAAAAATTCTTGGCGGAATCAGCACGAATAGCCGGCTCACTTTCGCTTGCCGAGTATCCTGTGGACCACCCAATAGAGCTCGATGCCACAGGACTTCCTTTAGAAGTCCCAGCGCCCGAGGGACCAATATCGGCTACATCACCTCCGGACTCTTCGGACGGGCAAAAGAACCAGCTTCAGCTCCATAAGTAAATAGGGGATCATAATGTTCCCCTTGCTCTCCAGCTGCCTCAGCTCCTACAATCAAGAAGAATTGATAATAAGTCAATGAGAACACACAAAAAGGCGTATTATATGGACAGGGTTAATCTTACCCAGACCCGGAGCGAATTCACCGCTAGTCGGCTCAGCAACCGACGGTTCAGCTGCTAATGGGGCAGCAGGAGGAATCGCTGTAGAGGGATGACCCTCTACGACAATCGTAGGAGCTTGGCGGTGGGGCTTCTTCGCCAACGACTTCCTACTAGAGCTACCTGCCCGCTTTCTTTTGAAGTGGATCTCAGAATCCTCTTCCTCCACCTCTTCTATACAATGAGGGGGAACGGTCCCCATCACACCAGAGCCAGTTGCAGGAGTCTCAGTCCCCGCTCCCACCTCGAAGCGAGGACTCTCGGCATCTGAGGCCTCGCTGTCTTCCACAGCAACAAACTCCTCTATACCTGGGGTGCGAACCCTTTGCCTTCCCTTTTCTCAGAAGCCTTCTGCCTCAGCCGCTGAGAAATTAACTTCACGCCAGAACTGTTCACCTTGAATTCGAGAGGTGTGGAGTTGGAAGTGGCATACCACTGACAGAAGCACAGGGTCATCAGGAGATTGGGAGCCCTCAACGGTGTACGCAGCCGCGCCCCAGTACAGCCCGCAATGAAGAATCGCCAAGCACGGGCCGTCGTTTCAATTTGAAACGTTGCTTAAAGCGCCTTCCCGAGAAGCGCTGACTCAGCCACTAAGGCTTAACCTCGCCAATGAGTCAAAGTGCGGACTTCGCACAAGTTCATCAAGAACCTCGCCAAAAAGATTGCCTTAGCCCACTAAAGGCACAGTTCGCCGATATGCCAGTATCGTGCGAAGCTCATTCAAAAAGGAGTCTGTCCTTAACTCTGCACAAAGTTTAGCCCCGCTATGGCCAAATTCTCAATGAAGGCAGGCAAAAATCAGATGAGCAGAGGATAAACTTTCATTGATTTAAGAGCAAAGGTACACTAATATTACATCAAGGTTTTATTTCATACAACAGAATCAGTTGCTCAGCAAGATCATTTGCGCAAAAGGCATACAAGTGGTTTTATCTGCTTCCAGACCAGACCAACTGGACACGAAAGGCCTTCCTCCTGCACAAGGCCGTAACCAGTTGTGCCACGAGGACACGACCATAATTCTCCACAAAAATGGTACATTTTGCCACCAGGGAGCTGGATCACCAAAGTTGAAAGTTGGTAATGAACTTATCGCCGCCAACACGATAGATCACCTATAATGGGAATTGACAGTGATGTCAATGATCTCACAGGTGTGACATCCGCCTTCCCGAAGTGGATCATCTCGGATAAGCGGCTACCAGCCTCACCTCAGAACGAATCATCTCGGATAAGAGGCTGCCAACAGCCTCTGGGACACACATCAGCTGTCCCAAGTTGTTCCTCCTGCTTAAAAGTAAAGCTTCAACCGGGGAAGCATAAGGTAACTTTTCGGTCTCTTTCATCAAGACACAAGATCGGCGAACATAGCTCACTGCAATGCAAAATTGGAGCAGATTAGCAGTTAAACACAGAAACACTGCAAAAGCGCTAAAGCCGAATTCTTTGGGGCAAAGCAATCCGATTTCAGTTAAAGCAGAGGATAAGCCTCGCTCGCACAGCAGTGATGGGCTAGCTCAGCAAACGCCAAGTCCTAGCCTCGCCTATATGGCTAAGCCAGACTGATCCTATGGGACACAGTCTTAGCCTCACCTATATGGCAAGACTGGCTCAACCTTGAAGATACCAGGTCCCAAGTTTGGCCTATGTAGCGGACTTAACATACAATGATCTTTCTGTGATCAAGTCAGAATGATAGCTTCGTTGGGGAAGCTATGTCAAAATTCTTCTCTGCAGACCAGTCAATTGCAAGATGAAGAGTAAGAGAAACTAATCCCTGAAGCAGCTGTTAAAGCTGAATTAAGGGAGATGAATTCCCTAAAATCGGTGAAGTCGTTGAATGATCAAGACTTACCGGTCCTTGGCCGGATAATAACCAGAGTGGGCGTTCCCACTAATTCAGAGATCTGAGTATCTCTCTCAACCAAGAGAAGAGGAGAAGAGCAGATCACTTCTCTTCAGAGGACCTCAAGTGTCCTATTTATAGGCCCCATGGCCTGAGCGCTGCCGCCTCAAGCGTGGAAGCACGAGCGCATTTAAGGCATTTACTGCGCCTTGAGAACAGGGACGGCTTCCCTTGGAACCGTGCAAAGGGAGAAACGTCTCCCTCATAAAGGCACTTATTGCGCCTTGAAGAAAGGGAATATCCTCCCTTGGAAACATGCAAATCGGAGAATATCTCCCTCGATCAGCACGAAGAAAGGAGTAATCCTCCTCGTAACTGGCCCATGGCAGTTGGCCTCGGGAAAAGTGACAAACGCTCCAGGGCGAACGTATCTCCAGAAGCCCAGATGCGGAGCTACCCGCACGCGAAGCTACTCAGAGTCACGAACCTCTGTACAATTCTT
Source organism: Agave tequilana (assembly GCA_038442645.1). Classification (NCBI taxonomy): domain Eukaryota; kingdom Viridiplantae; phylum Streptophyta; class Magnoliopsida; order Asparagales; family Asparagaceae; genus Agave; species Agave tequilana. Next base: position 40,528 of record JAVJIF010014623.1, on the reverse strand, counting down.
CGGCGAATCTACATCCCAAAGCAGGATTTAAAGCGAAGCTGAACTTAACCATTATGGCGACGTTCATTCTCCATCAATCAAAGCAGTTCAAAGTATTCCGAAGTCTGAGCCATTGCAGACTTTCAAAAACTTTGAAGGGGGTCTTGTTGACACTTAAAAAAGACAATATTCTTATTGGTCCGAACAATGTCTAAACTTGTTGACATTTACAAAAGACAAGTGACAAACGAGCTGAAGACCAGTTTTCACCCATCTCCGAGGGACAGGGAAGCAGCTTTGACTCCACTGATCCAGCAAGCAGACAGTGAACCCGGATTGTTTCTAAACAGGCTTCAGCAGGTCTAAGGTGCTAACACTTAGCATCGCATGAGCCCAAAGGGATAGCCTCGCTTGAGAGGCTAATATCACTCGACTTCGCCTCGAAGTCATTCGAAGCCTCGCCAGGAAGCTAACTCGCAACTTCGCCACAGAAGACTTCCAGCTCCGCCAAAGGGTTTCTTTCAGACTTCGCCAGAAGCTGCCTCTAGCTCCGCTACGAGCTCAATGCGGACAGCTCCGCTATTGGTCTACTATGGTCAACCTTTGACCAATCAAATCTCCATATGAGATCGGATCCAATCAGATCAAATCCAATTAAGATCAAATCAGAGATCAAATTTGGCAGTTGATTGCCACAATCTCTTGACTCTTCTAAAAACGAGTAAGAAGATCAGGGGAAATCCTCCAAACGATATGGAAAGGATTAAAACAGATCGAGAAGGTCCACCGACCTGCCAATTCTAGCTTCGCAGAAGCTGATCCTAGCCTCGCAGCAAGGCTACTTTCCAGATTTAAACAGATTCGATTCAATCTGTTTCTATATTTTCAAGGGACGATTATACCCTTGCTCTCCTTATAAATAGCCCGCCAGGGGTACAAGGAGGGAGGATCGGGAAAAAAAGAGGACTCCACAAGCAGAGGCTTCTTCACGACGCACCGTGCGCTCTCGAATTCACAGACCTTTTAGAGAATTGCTTTCTCTATCCAGGGTGTTGATACCCTAACATCGTCCTTCTTCTCAAAGAATCTCCAGAACCAGGCGAGAAGGAATTCCTAATTGAAGGCGATTTTGAGAAGCAGCAAGAGGGTTCTACCAACCTTCTGTTCTCTGATTCCCGGAACCAGGCGAGAAGGGAATCTCATCGCTCGCATCGTCAAAGGGACAAAGTGGTCGCGCGCTGACCAGACTCCTATCGGCACACTTCTCCAGAATCTCTGAGGAGATCTACTTGTAATCTTTTTAAGAATACTTGTAATTTAGCTCCTCAAACTCTTTTTTGTAAGTTTTCCCCTTTGCTAAATAAATGGAAAACACTAACCAGTGCTACAATCATTATGATGATTCGGCTATCCCAATTGCTCTTCTCCACTCTTATGGGAATAGTCCAGTCGATCCCAACTGGTATGTTGACTCCAGAGCCACTCATCACCTAACGGCTGACATTGTGAATCTGGCAGTTCACTCCGAATATCAAGGACCCGACAGAGTTCGCATGTGTAACGGGACAGGTTTGCCTATTCGAGCTACTGGTGCTTCTTTATTGTGTTCTCTTATTTCTTCCTTTGTCTTGAGAAACCTTTTACACGTTCCTGATATCACCAAAAATCTTCTGTCTGTTAGTCAAGTTACTACTAATAATAAAGTCCTTCTTGAATTTCACCCTGACTCATATTTTGTTAAGGATCTCTCCACTTGGAAAACTCTACTGCGGGACAACTTAAGGATGGTCTGTATGTCTTTTCCCAGGGGAATCATAACTTCACCGCCTCTCCCCAGGCTCTTCTCGATGAGCGTGCATCTTCCTCCGTCTAGCATGAGCGCCTAGGTCATCCCTCCATCAGAGTTGTCTCCAGTATTTTATCTCAGCATCAGCTTCCTTTCCTCCCTGACCGTGCTGGTACCCCTCTCTGCATCCCCTGTCAGCAAGGAAAAGTCGTCGTCTTCCTTTTTTGTCATCTTTCACGATTGCTACTGCTCCTTTAGAGCTTATTCACTCCAATCTGTGGGGTCCATCTCTTGTGTCCGCTGTAAGTGGTCATCGCTATTATATTAGCTTTGTAGATTACTACAGTAAGTATATTTGACTTTATCCTTTAATAAATAAAAGTGATGCTTTCTCTATTTTTCTTGAGTTCAAAATTCATCTGGAAATTTTTTTTGGACGTTCCATTAAAGCACTCCAAACTGATAGTGGTGGCGAGTTCATCAAATTTAAACCTTACTTGTCTTCTCAGGGTATCGCTCATCGCTTATCCTGTCCATACACTAGTGCCCAAAATGGCACCGCAGAAAAAAAACACCGTCACCTTGTCGAGACCGGTCTTACTTTTCTGGCTCGGTCAAATGTTCCATTTCATTACTGGCCGTATGCTTTCCAACTGCCTCATTTGTCATCAATAGAATGCCCACCCCCATCCTCCATAATCTATCTCCCTACTGTTTTTCATTGATTTGGGTAAGGGAAAACTTACAAAAAAAGTGTTCGAGGAGCGAAATTACAAGTATTTTTTTACAGAAAGCAAAAGAATTTACAAGTAGATCTCATCTGAGATTTCTGGAAAAATGTGCTAGTGGGAACCTGATCAGCGCACGATCACTTTATCCCTTTGACGATGCGATCGGTCAGATGATCGAACTGTCTCCTAATAGGACTCCCTTCTCGCTTGGTTCGGGGAATCAGAGAACAAAGGATCGATAGAACCCTCTTGCTCGGGATTCTGCTTCTCGAGCCAATCTCCTCTCTGTTTGTCTATCTCTCCTCGGTAGGCTATTTATAGGGAGAATAGGGGTATGATCGCCCTAAAAATCTGGAAACAGATTGAGTCAATCTGTTTTGTATCTGAAAAGTAGCCTCGCCGCTAGGCTAGAAAAAGTTTCTGCGAAGGTAGGAATAGCATGTAGGGCTAATCCCTTGACCCGCTCCGCTAAATGAGGGATACTCCCTTGATCCTCTCCTGTTAATTGAGAGATCTTTCTTGATCTTCTCACTTGATTGGGAGAGTCAAAAGATCATGGCAAGCAACTGCCAAATTCGATTTCAATCACAATGATCTCATCTGGAGATTTGATTGGTTAAAGGTGACCATAAAAGACCCGCAGCGGGGCTAATCCAATAAGCTCATAGCGGAGCTAAGGGAAGCTTCTGGCGAAGCTAGGAGTAAGCTCTCAGCGAAACTATAAGTTGGCCTTTTGTGGCTCCACAGAGCGTCTAGCGAAGCTATTAGCTAGCTTTCTGCGGAGTTATGAAAAACTCCAGGACAAAGCTATAAGTTAGCCCATGGCAGAGCTATGATGGAATTCTTGTGGAGCTAAGCAAACTTAACCTCTCGTGCGATTGCTCATGTGAGACTTAGTGTCTCTAGGCCTGCTCAGATCTTCTTCAAAGGCAACTTTGACTTACTATCTGCTTTACTGGATTAATAATGTTCATGTTGCTGCCTTACCTCTAGTCATCAGCTTGTCTTCAACTTATCTTTTGTAGATGTCAATAAGTTAGATGTGATTCAGACCGGTTGAAAATGAATGCGGGAGTCTATCTTTTTCGAGTGTCAACAAGATCCCCTTCAAAGTTTTCGTGAATTTGCAATGGAATGGTTCAGATCCTGAAATACTTTGAACTGTTTTAATTGATGGTATGTGAATGTGAACATCGCCCTGGTGGTTGGGTTCAACTTTGCCTTTAACTCTGCCTTCGGTTGGAATAGGTTCATTGAGGAATTGTAACAATCCGCTTCCGTGTAGCTTCGCGCTTCTGGGTAGCTTCGCTTTTGGGCTTTCTGAAGTAACTTCGCTTCAAACTGAGTTGGAATATGAGTATTAGTCTCGCGCTCGCTGTGATGGAGTGACGCCTCGTTCCCAAGGCTAATCGCTTTTCGCGAGTTACAAGAGGAATTGTTCCCTTTTTCAAGGTTAGAATATCCTCTCGTGCATTAAAGAGGGAGATTATTCTCTTTTTTGAAGTTCAAATAACTTCGTGCGCATTCCCGAGGGAGACTATTCTCTTTCTCAAGGCCAAGCACTTGAATGCCTTAAATTCGCCCATGCTTCCAAGCTTGAAGTGGTGGCGGCATAGTCAGGCCACAAGACCTATAAATAGATTCTTATAATCCTTCCCAGAGAAACATACTCATCTCTTTTTAGGAGGTTTGTTTATGACCTCTCCCCATTGCTCAAGCAAGGAGGCTGAGGTCCCTGAAGTAGTGGGGACTCTCACTCAATCAAGAACTGGTGAGCCTTGGCCATCCAGTGACTTTCGGGGAGTTTATCTCCCTTAATTTTCTTAGCTTTACCAGCTATCATAGGGATTAAATTCCCTTAGTCTTCGAATTTGGCTGACTTTCAGAAAGGGTTTTAGCCTAATTTTTCAGCTTCTCGGTGAAGCTAGCATTCTCGGTCGATCAGGCAAAAAATCTTTTCATGCAAAGCCTCTGCCTTGATCTGTTAAATTTGTCTATTAAATCTGACATATAGGCAAGGCTTAGAACTTGGCCTCTTCAAGGTTGAGCCAGTCTTACCATATAGGTGGGGTCAAGACTGTGTCCCTCTGGGCTAGTCTGACCTAGCCATATAGGCGAGGTTAGGACTTGATCCTTTTTGAGGCTTCTCCAGCCTAACTGCCTTGGGCGGGGCTAAGACTTGGCTTATGCTGAGCTAGTCTATCATTACTGTGCAAGCGAGGCTATCCTCTGCTTAGCTGAAATCCGTCTTCAAGGCACAACTGGATAACTTCGTCCAAAGAATTTTGACTTAGCATTCCACCTTTTTTTTTTGATTTGATGTTAACTTGTTTTCTGTTTGTATTGCAGTGAACTGTGCTCGCTAGTCTTTCGTCTTGATGAAAGAGACAAGACACTTGCGTCTTGATTTTCAAATTGAAGCTTTGATCATAAGCAGGCGGAACATACTGGAGCAGCTGATGCATGTTCTAAGAAGATGTTGGCAGTTACTTATCTGAGATGATCCACTTCAGGAAGGGGCTAGTGTCGCTTATCTGAGATGATCCACTTCGGAAGGCGGACGTCACCAGTAAGATCTTGGATCCTTCCTTTGCCAATTTTATTTAAGAAAGATATAGCTTTCTGGTGGCAACCAATCCCTTGCCAATTTTGATAAAAGAATATCTAGCTTCTTGATGGCAAAATCTGCCATTAAGCGAAGGATTACGACCTGGTGCAAAAGGAAGACCTTTCGTGTCCAGTTGGTTTGGCTTATCACCCTGAAAGTAGATAGGACAACTTGTATGCCTTTGGAGCAAAGATTTTGTTGCATGAAAGACAATCTTGATGTAGTATCAATGTATCTTTCCTTTTGAATCAATAAAATATTTATTTTCTGCTTATCTACTTTGTTTCCCACCCTTTCTCTTTGCATTTCGAAAATATCCAGAGTGGACTATGTGGCGCCCCGATCCCGGCGGGTACGGGGTGCCACTGTGACGTACATACGCAGGGCGATGGTACCATCGCGTATGTACGCTAAGCATCAATACAACACAATACATGGATCAGAGTGCGAAAATATGTGGTATTATACATTCCAACACAAAATGGTACAAGTACTAAGTCATCACAAACAATGACATAATATTACATTAATATTACATCACTAGATAGAACAAAAGTAGACTGTACAGGGTACAAAAGATAATAACTCACTAGCTGAAAAAGAGAATCTCGCGAGCGGGGAAGGACAAGAAGAGACTACGGCTGCTCCGCCTGCTCCGAGAAGTAGGCCTGGTCCTCAGCTGAAGGGTCCACCTCGGTCCAAGCTGCTAAATCTGGACATGCAAATCCAGGGTTGTTAGTGGGCAACCTAGCGAGTGCAAGAAGAACCCAAATAGTAAGTACAAATAATAGCAAGTGCATCATGTCAAGTATAATGTACCCAAATCAATAAGCATGGAATGACCACGATAAATAGTGAAATATGGAAATAACATTAGAATTTATGTGGCATGAAATAAAAGTAAGTGTAGCAGGTCAAATGTCATGTAATCAAATTATCAAGTAAGGAGTAACTACAATAAATAACAATTATGAAAATGACACTAAAATTCATGTAGCATGAAGTCAATTATCAAGTTATTATTAAGACTCGTTCAATTTGTATGTTTCGGTATATGACCGGTGACATATACTTTCGCATACAAGTCAAGCGAGGTTGGTTATTGAAAATTGATGGGGAACGACAAACCATGTTTAGAATGAGTCCCGTGCATGCCCGGGACAACGGTCCAGGAGTATCCGGTACTGAGCTGGAACGTACCGCTAGGCACCGGGACTTACTATATGCCCGAAGGTCTTAGTATACGCCCGAAAAAGAATAGAGTGTTACCGTTCCCCACAGGATATACCCAGGGGATTATAGCACACCCGGCAGGCAAGCAAGGGGGTAGGGGTGCCAGTACACCCCTCAGAAACGCCTGGTGGCCTCCAGGTCGAATCCAATAGGAATAGTTGTACAACATATATATGGCCACCATAAACACAGAAGTTATATCATTATCCCTCAATTTCCCCCATCCCGGTGTAAGTTATTTAAATATAACAGTGTCTCAAATAATAATGTTCACGGGGTATTCATAAAAGTCCAATATCCATGGTTATCCTATTACGGGGGTCAACATGAGTATAATATCAGTAGTAACGTCAGGAGCCTCCCTATTTCAAGGGTTCAAGTCTACAGGAGTACAAGAGTTCAGGAGTACCAAATATCTGGTAATAATATAATAGTCATGTCAAGTCCCCGTAAAAGTGATAGTCATGAATATGTCATATAATATAGGTATCAGGGGTGATAGTGTCCGGTCAAGAGTCATGATGTCAGGTCCAGGTATTTGTACCACATGAAAGCATATTATATACCGTGTGTCAGAAGCAGGTGTCAAATATGACATATCAAGTATCGGTGTCTAATATCAAGTGATAAGTGTAGTATGGCAAGTACCGGTGTCGGTATCATGTGTCAAATATAGCATAGCAAGTACCGGTGTCAAGTATCATGTGTCAAATATAGTATGGCAAGTATCAGTGTAAATACTGTATGCCAGTGTAAATCCCGAGTGCCAGTGTCATAAATCATATATCAAGTGTAACATGCCAAGTGCCAATGTAAATACCGTGTGCTGGTGTCATAAATCGTATATCAAGCATAACATGTCTAGGGTCGGTGTCAGATGTCACGTGTCAAGTATAACATGTCCAGGGTCGGGTAAATACCGAGTGCAACATCATATATTAACTCGCATAGCATGATATCGTGTACTAAAATTACGGTAACAAGTGCTAGGCATGCTAAAATATCTACATATCAATTCCATGCTTTAAATACAAGAGCGTTTATTTTTAAGTGTATTAGAAAGCACTCGCCTGAAACCGGGGTGAAATACCGGTTAAAAATTCAGAAAATCGGCGATCCGCACGAGAAATCCACTAGCCCATAGTTGTATATTAAAATATATAATTATAAATATATATATATTAGAGAGGAATGAGAGAGGAGAAAGAGAGGAGAGAGAGAGTTGTAAGAAGGAGATAGAGAAAGAGAAAATAGGGTAATTTTTAGGATTATGAATTAAAAGGGGAGGGGTAGGGTTGTAAATATAATGAAGTAATTTGAGGAGAGGGGATGGGTATTTTAGGAATGAGGGATAAGTTAGTTTATTTAGGGAAAGAAATGAAAAGAAAGAAAGAAAGAATGAAAGAAGAAAGAAAGAAGGAAAGAAGAAAAAAAATGAAGGGGAGGGGAGATGGCCGCGGCATGCCGGCGGCGGCGCCGCCGCCGGGGGAGAGGGGCGCCGCGTGGACTGCCCAAGGGGGGAGGATTGGTGGTTGTTTTGTTGTTGTGGTTGTTGTTATTTGTAATGTTGAAGGAGGTTTTGTTGGTGGGGGTTGATGGTGGAGGTGGTTATGGTGGGTGTGGTGGTGATTGGTGGTGTTGGGAGTTGGAGGAGATGGAGGAGGTTGTGATTGGTAGGTTGGAAGTGTAGGAGGTGGTGGGTTGATGGTAGATTTTGGAGAAGAAATGGATGGAGGTGGGATGGGTTTAGTTGAAATTGGAGAAAAGGAGAGAGAAATTGGAGATGGTAGAAGTGGGGAAGGGAAGTTGGGTGGTTGGGGGGTGCGGCGCTGGTGCTTAGGGCGCCGGCGGTGGTGGCGTTAGTGGTGGAGGCGACGGTAATGAATGGGAGGTTGTTGGTGGGAAGAATGAAAAAGAAGGTGGAGAAGAATAGAACGAAAGGAAGAAAGAAAAGAATTAAAAGAAGGGAGAAGGAGAGGGAGAGAATGGGTGAGGGATGGGGGAGTGGGCTGCCTCTTCCCCCTGCTGCTGCTGCTGCTGGTGTGGTCCGATCAGGATATGGGCGGCATGGTTGGGGAGCAGGGCATGGTGGAGAAAGAGAAAAAAAGAAAAAGAAAGAAAAGAAGAAAAGGGAAAAAAGGAAAAGTAAGAAAAGGGAAAAAATAAGAAAAATTTATAAATAAATATATTATAAATAATATAATTATTAATATATCCTGGGAGTATAAAGTAGAGGAGTGGAAAAGGAAAAGAAAGGAAAGGAAAGAACGGTAAATAATATTATTATTTTAATATGGCGAAAATTTGACTGTTTCAGAATCGTTCCGAAAAAATCGTAAAAATAGAAAATATTATTCTAAGATGATTGGTGAAATTGAATTTGAGAAATTCAATTTAGTTTCAAATTAAACTGGAATCTTTCAGCGACACCGGCGGACACCAGAATCGGTCAAATTTTGATAAATTTTGAAAAATCTCAAAAATATATTTAGATATAAAATAAAATTTTAAGAAGTATTATGAAAGCTATTTTTAAAAATTCAATCCCATTTAAAAATTAAAATCTGGGAATCAGTCAGCGATGCCTACCAACACCGATTTTGGAGATTTTGCAAAAAAATTTCAAAAATTTCAGAAAATCATGAAAAATCTAAAATATTAGAAAACAATCTCTAAAACTAAAATTGGTCAAATCGGACTACCAAAAAGTCAAATCGGGCTATAAGCTAGTATCGGGTTCCCGGTCCGGTCAGGACTTACTCTACATCTGAGAATCCAGATCCGATACTCAATAATATAAGCAATCACAACTCAAAAACACATACAGGAAGAAACTGAACAATACAGTCAAAAAATTTTAGGACACGTATCTGGGTACGTATCCCGGGTACGGGGTGCTACAATCTACCCACCTAACAAAAATTTCGTCCTCGAAATTTCTATAAGGAAAGAGATGAACATGGAAATAAAGAATTAATAAGACAAGAGATGGAATTCAAGATAATATTATCACTCAAGGCTTGAACAGATGCGGATAACGGTCACAAATGACGTCTTCCCCGCTCCAAGTCGCTTCTCCCGGACTATGCCTGCTCCATGAAACTAGCACCAACGGGATGGTCCTGTTCTTCTGGGTCTTGACACTTCTATCTATAATAGTCATTGGTTGCTCAGTATATGACAAATAAGGCTGCAACTCTAACTCTGAATAATCCAGTACATGGCTCTCGTTTTGATGTATCTCCTCGGCTGCGACACATGGAACACATTGTGCACTCCTTCCAGTGATGGAGGCAGTGCCAATCTATAGGCCACTTCTCCCACTCGATCCAATATCTCAAACGGGCCTATATACCTCGGACTCAGCTTCCCACGTGCACCAAAGCTGATCACTCCCTTGGTCGGGGATATCTTCAGAAACACATGCTCTCCCACCTGAAACTCCAACGGTCTTCTATTGGAATCAGCCCAACTCTTCTGTCTGTCCTGTACTGCACGAAGGTGCTCTTGGATAGTGCTGATCTTGTCCACCGCCTGTACTATCACATTCGGTCCTAAATGCCTTCTCTCACCAACTTCTTCCCAACACAATGGTGATTTGCATCTCCTGCCGTATAGGGCTTCTAACTTCCTACCACATAACTCCACAGTGCATGCCTTGTAAATCTTATTAGTTATGACTACCCCATTTCCCGTACTAATTTCCCATTGGTCACCCATACATACTAGGGGTATAGAATGCAAGGCAATAAATCTACTAGATATGAAGCAATGCAATGCACCAGAGTCAAAGAGTGATAAGACTGGAACTGAGTGGACCAAGATTGTACCTGCCACTACTTCTCCAGATGCCTCAGCTTCCTCGGCTGTCAAGTTGTAGGCCTGGCCTCTCCCGCGGCCACTCCACTCCTGGATCCCCTCTGAGCCTGACCCAGAGTCCAACGCCAGGGAGGAAGTGGAGCTCCTCTGCCTACTGGTCCTGAATTCCTCCTCATCGATGGTGCTGAAAATGCTGGGGGAACTGCTCGAGCTGGAGGTGCTGGTGGTACCACTCGTGCTGAAAGTGCTGGTGGTGCAGGAGCTGCATTCCAGGTCTTCTTGAATGGACACTCTCCTACCGAGTGGTTGCTGGATCCGCATGGCAAACACAGTTCATTGGCCATACGACAGTTCCGCTGATTGTGTCCAGGCTTCAAATAATACCCATACGCAAGCTGCTGAGAAGGAGGCTGAAATGGCCGCTTGGCTACTGGGTACCAAAATATCTGACTGGATTCCCTCTGTGCACCTACTGGAACTGGCGCTTCATAGGCTTGTGCTGCAGCTCAACTCTCCTCTTCTTCTCCAATCCCTGCTCCACATCACGAGCTATAGAAAGGACTTGGGAGTATGTCTTCAGCTGGTGGGGTATAAGCAACATCTGGATATCCACCCTCAGTACTTGCTGAAATCTGCTAGCCCTCTTCTCCTCGTCGGCTACCATATATGGTGCAAACCGACTGGTCTCAGGAATTCCGCAGCATACTCATCCACCGATCGATTCCACTGCCGCAGCTTGATAAATTGATCCTCCATCTCCTTCTGAGTAGTTGCAGGGAAAATCTCTCATAGAAGCCCTTCGAGAACTGGTCCCAAGAGATAGGCTTTTCCAGCCTCGCCTCTTCGGCTAGCAACCAGGTCCTCGCCAGATCCTTCAGCTGGATCTTGGCCATTTCCAACTGGTTCTCACCAGGAATTCTGGCCACCTTCAGAAGATCGGGAAAACCATGAAAAATCTAAAATATTAGAAAACAGTCTCTGAAATTGAAATCGGTCAAATCGGACTATCAGAAAGTTAAATTGGGCTACAGGCTGGTATCGGGTTCCCGGTCCGGGTCAGGGCTTACTCTAGATCTGAGAATCCAGATCCGATACTCAATAATATAAGCAATCACAACTCAAAAATACATACAGAAAGAAAACTGAACAATACAGTCGAAAAATTTTGGGGCACGTATCTGGGTACGTATCCCGGGTACGGGGTGCTACAATCTGCCCACCTAACAAAAATTTCGTCCTCGAAATTTCTATAAGGAAAGAGATGAACATGAAAATAAAGAATTGATAAGACAAGAGATGGAGTTCAAGAGAATATTACCACTCAAGGCTCGAACAGATGCGGGTAACGGTCACGAATAACGTCTTCCCGCTCCCAAGTCGCTTCTCCCGGACTATGCCTGCTCCATGAAACAAGCACCAACGGAATGGTCCGATTCTTCAGGGTCTTGACACTTCAATCCATAATAGCCATTGGTTGCTCAGTATATGACAAATCCGGCTGCAACTCTAACTCTGAATAATCCAATACATGGCTCTCGTCTCTGATGTATCTCCTCAGCTGCGACACATGGAACACATTGTGCACTCCTTCTAGTGATGGAGGCAGTGCCAATCTATAGGCCACTTCTCCCACTCGATCCAATATCTCAAACGGGCCTATATACCTCGGACTCAGCTTCCCACGTGCACGAAATCTGATCACTCCCTTGGTCGGGGATATCTTCAGAAACACATGCTCTCCCACCTGAAACTCCAACGGTCTTCTATTGGAATCAGCCTAACTTTTCTGTCTGTCCTGTGCTGCACGAAGGTGCTCTTGGATGGTCCTGATCTTGTCCATTGCCTGTACTATCACATCTGGCCCCAAATACCTTCTCTCACTAACTTCATCCCAACACAATGGTGATATGCATCTCCTACCGTATAGGGCTTCTAACTTCCTACCACATAACTCCACAGTGCACGCCTTGCAAATCTTATTAGTTATGACTACCCCATTTCCCGTACTAATTTTTCATTGGTCACCCATACATACTAGGGGTATAGAATGCAAGGCAATAAATCTACTTGATATGAAGCAATGCGATGCACTAGAGTCAAAGAGTGATAAGACTGAAACTGAGTGGATCAAGATTGTACCTGCCACTACTTCTCCAGATGCCTCAGCTTCCTCAGCTGTCAAGTTGTAGGCCTGGCCTCTTCCGCGGCCTACTCCGGTCCTGGATCCCCTCTGAGCCTGACCCAGAGTCCGACGCTGGGGAGGAAGTGGAGCTCCTCTGCCTACTGGTCCTGGATTCCTCCTCATCGGTGGTGCTGAAAATGCTGGGGGAGCTGCTCAAGCTGGAGGTGCTGGTGGTGCCACTCGTGCTGGAAGTGCTGGTGGTGATGGAGCTGCATTCCTGGTCTTCTTGAATGGACACTCTCCTACCAAGTGGTTGCTAGATCCGCATGCCAAACATAGTCCATTGGACATATGACAGTTCCGCTGATTGTGTCCAGGCTTCTGACAGTACCCACACACAAGCTGCTGAGAAGGAGGCTGAAATGGCCGCTTGGCTACTGGGGCACCAAAAGATCTGACTAGATTCCCTCTGTGTACTTGCTGGAACTGGCGCTTCAAAGGCTTGTGCTGCAGCTCAACTCTCATCTTCTTCTCCAATCCCTGCTCCACATCACGAGCTATAGAAAGGACTTGGGAGTATGTCTTCAGCTGGTGGGGTATAAGCAACATCTGGATATCCACCCTCAGTCCTTGCTGAAATCTGCTAGCCCTCTTCTCCTCGTCAGCTATCATATATGGTGCAAACCGATTAAGTCTCAGGAATTCCACAGCATACTCATCCACCGATCGATTCCACTATTGCAGCTTGATAAACTGCTCCTCCATCTCCTTCTGAGCAGTTGCAGGGAAAAATCTCTCATAGAAGCCCTTTGAGAATTGGTCCCAAGAGATAGGCTTCTCCAGCCTCACCTCTTCGGCTAGCCACCAGGTCCTCGCCAGATCCTTCAGCTGGATCTTGGCCACTTCCACCTGGTTCTCACCAGGAATTTTGGCCGCCTTCAGAAGATCGGTCATGTCGATCAACCACTGCTCTGCATCCAGGGGCTTCTTAGTGCCCGAAAATTCTGCCGGCTGTAATCTCCTGAAATCCGATATAGTACCCGACCTCTGCTCCCAGGGTGCAGTCAGCAATCCTTACCGCAAGAGCTCTGTTTGCTACTGCTGACTAGTTATCATCCCTTGGAGTATCCTCATCATGTCGTTCTCCCCGTACGGACCTTCACGGGAAGTGCCGGGACCGTTACGTGTCCCCCGTCTCTCCATATTCGAGCTGACTAAAAAGGGTGATGGAATAAGGAACTGCTGAGATTTCAGAAATCAAGAGATGAATTTCAAGGAAAGAATAGATAACTCGTATGTGTAACTGGAATGTATAGCAAAGACCCGTGTGACACATTCGCAAATTAACCCAATATTAATTTGCAGACTGGCTGTATTGAAGGTGTGAGAGCCTAGGCTCTGATACCAACCTGTGACGCCTCGATCCCGACGGGTACGGGGACGCCATTGTGACGTACATACGCAGGACGATGATACCATCACGTATGTACGCTAAGCATCAATACAACACATACATGGATCAGAGTGCGAAAATACGTGATATCATATATTCCAACACAAAATGGTACAAGTACTTAGTCATCAGAAACAGTGACATAATATTACATCAATATTACATCACTAGATAGAACAAAATTAGACTGTACAGGGTACAAAAGATAATAACTCACGAGCTGAAAAAGAGAATCTCGCGAGCGGGGAAGGACAAGAAGAGATTATGGCTGCTCCGCCTGCTCCCCGAAGTAGGCTTGGTCCTCAGCTGAAGGTCCACCTCAATCCAAGTTGCTAAATCTGGACATGCAAATTCAGGGTTGTTAGTGGACAACCCAGCGAGTACAAGAAGAATACAAATGGTAAGTACAAATAATAGCAAGTGCATCATGTCAAGTATAATGTACCCAAATCAATAAGCATGGAATGACCACGATAAATAGTGAAATATGAAAATAACATTAGAATTTATGTGGCATGAAATAAAAGCAAGTGTAGCAGGTCAAGTGTCATATAATCAAATTATCAAGTAAGGAGTAACTACAATAAATAGCAAGTATGGAAATGACACTAAAATTCATGTAGCATGAAGTCAATTATCAAGTTATTATTAAGACTCGTTCAATTTGTATGTTTCGGTATATGACCGGTGCCATATACATCCGCATACAAGCCGAGTGAGGTTGGTTATTGGAAATTGATGGGGAACGGTGAACCATATTTAGAATGGGTCCCGTGCATGCCCAGGACAACGGTCCAGGAGTATCCGGTACTGAGCCAGAACGTACCGCTAGGCACCGGGAGTTACTATATGCCTGAAGGTCTTAGTATACGCCCGAACAGGAATAGAGTGTCACCGTTCCCCACAGGATATACCCAGGGAATTATAGCACACCCGGCAGGCAGGCGGGGGTAGGGGTGCCAGTACACCCCTCGAAAATGCCTGGTGGCCTCCAGGTCGAATCCAACAGGAATAGTTGTATAACATATGTATGGCCACCATAAACACAGAAGCTATATCGATACCCCTTAATTTCCCCCATCCCAGTGTAAGTTATTTAAATATAACAGAGTCTCAAATAATAATGTTCACGGGATATTCATAAAAGTCCAATATCCATGGTTATCCTATTACGGGGGTCAACAGGAGTATAAGATCAGGAGTAATGTCAGGAGCCTCCCTATTTCAGGGGTTCAAGTATACAGGAGTACAGGAGTTCAGGAGTACCAAATATCTGGTAATAATATAATAGTCATGCCAAGTCCCCGTAAAAGTGATAGTTATGAATATGTCATATAATACAGGTATCAGGGGTGGTAGTGTCCGGTCAAGAGTCATGATGTCAGGTCCAGGTATTTGTACCATATGAAAGCATATCATATACCGTGTATCAGGAGCAGGTGTCAAGTATGACATATCAAGTATCGGTGTCTAATATTAAGTGATAAGTGTAGCATGGAAGTACCGGTGAATTAGGCATGGCTTTGCATGAGATGTGGGAAGTCTCTGCTCTACCCTTGGGCTCTCTCCCTTATGAAGAATATTTCACATGCGAGGCGGAATTGGCACTTCTGGAGAAGCAGGAGCCCGCTTTGTTCGAGACTTATCGGGAATTGATGTGCCATCTTTACATTTGCTCGAGTATGCATAGGAGCCATAAGGGAGCTTCGAGCAGTTCGAAGAGCTGGGGAAATTATTTGTTCCCTAACCTGAAAGATGCTCCTGAAGCGGCTCACTGCAGGGTTGTAGATGGGGACATTTTCTGGAGGATGCAAGAACATTCCCGGGGGATATGATCTTGGAAGAAGATGATGGTATTTATGAGAAATGTGACATTCTCAGGAGTTTCCATCATCAAGCTCGTCGACCGATGTCCCGGAACGCACTTTTGGCCGGATTTTTATCGGTTTGGCTGAAGAGATGCGTGGTGCCATCTTCCTCTGGCGACGTCATTCTTCTGACTGTCTTATTACCAGCCATTCGTCTAGTCCACGGTCGTTTCCTTGGACTTCTCCCGGCAATGGTGTGTTGTATTCAGCGGGGCCTTTGTGCATTAATGGAGGCTTTCTATAGGCCACCTTCAACAAAAAGGGAAAAAGGCACTATCTTGCCTCATGACGGACCCAACCCCAGGATCAGTTTGCCATACACCTATTTGATGGCATGGTTCGCCCTTCACTGCCCTTCCATTATCCAAGCTGGTGAGAAGCCTCCAGAAGGTGTCCGGGTGGCGCTTCTCCGTCGATTTGAGGAATGTTCATGGTCATTGACTTATGTGGCCGCGGTTCATAAGCTGCCGCGTCGGTATGATGTTTACAGCTTTTTCCCGTACTTTTCCTACATTCGTGATGCAGGCTATGGCGAAGAATTTAAGGATGTAGGAGATGGGTAGACGTCGTTGAGCCGGGGGATCTTTGAATGGCTGGTTAGCATCCGGCCATCCCATCTGGTGTGCAGGAGCGGGGATACCTGCTACTTGGAGCCTTATGTCCCGAGTCGATTTGCTCGTCAGTTCGGGTATGACCAACTATATATAGGTAACTTGAACACCAGCCTGGCCTTCATGGGGAGTCTCATTAACGGTGCTCGTGCCTGGTGGTTCTTCATCCCTGGCTGTACTGAGGCGCGACTGTGCATGCCGCTGAGGACTCCGAACCTGCTGACAACTTTCGGGTTCTGTTAGTGGTATAGAATTTCGAATTCCACGCCAACCGGGTTTTCTATTAACTCTTTTAGTGTGAAGTTGATCTCTCAGTGGCTGAAGCGGAAAGTCACGAGAGAGGCGAGGGTAGAAGGGTCCGTGTACCAGGCCTCAGGGAGTTTGTCGCTACTGCTGATAGTGAGGCTTCAGACGCAGAAAGTCCTCATTTTAAAAGAGACGCAGGTGCTGAGGTTCCACCAGGTGCTCCTGGTGGGGTAGGCACAACCCCCATGGAAGATGTGGAGGTAGAAGAAGTGGAGGAAGAAGATCCCGATGTTCACTTCGAACGAAAGCGGCAGGGTGGATCTTGCAGGAAGAGGGTAGTGAAGAAGCCTCGTCGCTACACTCCCACCATTATTGTAGAGGGTAAATCAGCTGCAGTGCCTCCTCCTCCCGCTCCGTTAGTTATTAGGTTATCGGCTCAGAAGCAGACTAATGATAAAGTTGTTCCTGACCTAGGTAAGATCAGTTTCATTCATGCGATATGAACTTATATATTTCATACAGCTCACTTGTTTATCCTATGATTCAGGAACTGAGACTACAAGAGAACCGAGAACCGAGGCTGCAAGAGAACAGGGAGATTCTTATGATCCTCTGTTCACTTACAAAGAAGGTGACGAGGCTAGCTCCTTCGTCATCTTGGAAGATTCCAGAGGTGACACGGCTGACGTCAGTCCTTCAGGTGTTGGGACCTCGAAAGGGAGTCCTGTGGCTTCAAGCTCTTTGGGATGGACCACAGAGGTTTCGGTGAGTGAAGGTGAGCCAGTCGTTCCTCCTACATCTGCCAAAAACTTTCCTATGGAGTCTGAGGGGATTGATGCTGCCGTCGAGGAAGTTCGGGGAGAGACTGCGGCTGAGGCAGTTGAGGCGGTATCGCTTCTTGGTAATATTTTAATCTTTTGTAAATAATTTTCTTCCATTATTTGTCATGCCTGGCTCAATAAAGTCTTGCCACAGGTGTTCCACCTTTGGATGGATCGACTTCAAGGAGCCAGCAAATCTTCCTGAGGGGACCAGGGGTGAAGCAAGTACTTCGACTGCAATGGACGCTGCCGAGTTGGATGCCTTGTATCACGACCTGCCCTCTTATCATCTTTTTGAGCAAGCAGAGCACCGAGAGTATGGTTCATAGCTTTCACATAAAGCAGGAAAGGTTTTCCTGATGTGAGAGCCACTAAGACCGGAGGTTTAGTGAGGTATCTTTTAATATCCTTGTAACCTTCTTGACAGGCTTGATCCCATACAAAAGAGACACCCTTTTTCATGAGTCGGGTGAAACGGTTGATAGCAGCCTGAGAGATTTGCGATGAATCTTCTAATATAAGCCAGTCTACCTTGCAGGCCCCTAAATTCTTTGAGATTCTTAGGTGGATGCATGCTCTGAATGGCTTTGACTTTGTCTGGGTCAAGATGAATTCCCTTTGATGTAATAATGAATCCTAGGAATTTGCCACTCGAAACCCCCAAGAAGGATTTTGTAGGATTCATCTTCAGTCGATGAGCCCGCATTATGTCGAACATCGTTCTCAAAGAACGAAGATGGTCATTTTTATCGCGGCTTTTGACAGCAATGTCTTCGACATAACATTCTACCGCCTTTCCGGGATGGTCACGGAAAATTATACTCATCACCCGCTGATAAGTTGCTCCCGCGTTATTTAATCCGAAAGGCATCACGGTATAGCAATACACCCCCAACGGTGTCCGAAATGAAGTATGCTTCGGGTACATCTTAATTTGATTATACCCTGAGAAGCCGTCCATGAAAGATATTCTTTCGAATCCACAGGTATTGTCAATCATGACATCAGTGATGGGCAATGAGAATTCGTCTTTGGGACAGGCTGTATTGAGGTCGCGGTAATCAATACTGATTCGTATTTTTCCATTCTTCTTGAGAACGGAAATGATGTTAGCAACCCAATCTGGATGTTGTTCCTCCCGTATGAAGCCACATGCAATGAGTTTATGGACTTCGGCTTCAATAGCTTTCATAATGTTCGGGCGAAATCGGCATTGTTGTTGCTTAACTAGCTTGGCGTCTGGCTTGATGTTCAGACGATGCATGGCCACTGTGGATCAAGTCCGGGCATATCCTCGTAGTTCCTTGCGAAGACATCGATATATTCGCTCACGAGTACTATCAATTCTTCTTTTTTCGTAAGTGATAAGCTTTCATTTATAAAGATGGGCTTAGGGTGATCTTGACTACCCAAGTTAACCTGAATCACCATATCTTCAGTAGGTGGTTCAAGTTATTCGAATCGCTTTTCTCACTAGAAATCCAATTGCTGAGCCCATGGTTCAACATCAGTAGCTTCCCCTGACTCCAATTGGCTACTCGAAGTCACATTAACGGTGACATTCTCGAACATTGTTCCCATACTGACATCTGACTCCCATTCGGAGGAAGAGGCAGAGCGTGATGAGATCGGTTTGTTATCTTCAGATTGAACCGTTGTAAGCGGTGGAGGTGTAATGTATCCCAACCCCCTGCGTGTTTTATCATAGTAATTTACCGGTTTCCCTTTTGGCACGAAATTACGCAGAAAATCACGTCATCCTTTTCCAAAATTCAGACCATTCCCACGCTGCAGGCTGTACCCCATTTTCCTTATCATATGCTGTGCTGATTGTGCATAATGGAAAATTTGCGGGGTCACTGAGTCTAAACTCGAATCTGTGACCGTAGACCTCTTCTGTTGGGCTTTACCGAATATTATTGGTGATTGACCCTTTTTTGACGGAGGAACCACTAAAATGGACCTTTTTATACATTCCACAGACGTACTTGATATACTTGGTTTATGCAAGGGCATGTGTAGAGAACTATTCGTAACAGATTCACAGTTCGATACTCACAGGATAATCAAAGGAAACATTGTCATTAATCACCCATTCGTCATCATCCTCAGAAGGAGTATTACATTGAGGATTATTGAAACATGTTACAATTGGTTAACCGACCAAAGTAGCTGGCGTGTCTCCTTCAGACTCTGAATCCGCCTCATTGCCACTATCATCGTTGTCAGGCGATGAATCTTTTGACGTTTCACTGACTTCCTGATATAGGAGAGCATCAGTAAAGTAGTTTTTCACTCCTTTAAATGGTTGCTTCTTAGCGAAGACAGTTCGTACTGTTGCATCATCTTCAACATATTTGAAGCACTGGTGCAGAGTGGAGAGAACAATCTAGTTAGCGTGGATCCAGGGTCGTCCTAGTAACAGGTTGTATGACGTGTCAGCGTCAATGACGTAGTACGTCACCTCTGATTTCAGGCTCCCGATTCGGCAACGGAGTCGAATCTTTCCAAGTGGATGACTACTCCCTATATTAAAATCGTATATTGTTGTAGTGGTTGCAGACAACTGATATAGTGGTATGCCAAGAAAGTATAGGGGCCTTTTGGATATGATGCTGAGTGCAGATCCTGGATCAACCTGTACCCTTTCAATGCATGTCGAACCGATGTATCCGGTGTAGTACAAACGTCGATCATGCTTATTATCCTTGATAAGCATATCCTCAGCTGTGAAAGTAATAGCAGGTACTTTCGATTGTACATGATGGCATTCAGAGCAAGAGGGCTGTGTCACCCCTAAGGATTTCTGGCATATATGTCAGAAATGATTCTGAGTTAGCCAGTGCATCCCTAAGTGCTTCTCTTGTCTCTTTCGAGAGATGAAGGAGCTCGTGTATGGTGATACGAGCTGGGATATTAGCCAGCTGGGCCAATTTGTCAAAGCGAAAAGGCATGTTAAGTCCTGGGCCTAAAGGCTTCTTTAAGACATGGTCAAACTGGATTTCTTTCTGTCTTATCTTCGGATTGAACCGTTGTAAGCGGTGGAGGTGTAACGTATCCCACCCCCTGCGTGTTTTATCATAGTATTTGCCGGTTTCCCTTTGGCACGAAATTACACAGAAAATCACGTCAGCCTTTCTCAAAATTCAGACCATTCCCACGCTGCAGGTTGTATCCCATTTTCCTCATCATATGCTGTGCTGATTGTGCATAATGAAAAAATTGCGGGGTCTCTGAGTCTGAACTCGAATCTGTGACCGTAGACCTCTGCCGTTGGGCTTTACCAAATATTATTGGTGATTGACCCTTTTTTGATAGAGGAACCGCTAAAATGGACCTTTCTATACATTCCACAGATGTACTTGATGTTCTTATTTTATGCAAGGGTATTTGTAGAGAACTATTCGTAACAGATTCAAGCAGTTCGACACTCGCAGGATAATCAAAGGAAATATTATCATTAATCACCCATTCGTCATCATCCTCAGAAGGAGTATTACATTGAGGATTATTGAAACATGCTACAATTAGTTCACCGACCAAAGTAGCCGGCGTGTCTCCTTTAGACTCTGAATCCACCTCATTGCCACTATCATCGTTGTCAGGCGATGAATCTTTTGACGTTTCACTGACTCCTGATATAGAAGAGCATCAGTAAAGTAGTTTTTCACCCCTTTGAATGGTTACTTCTCAGCGAAGACAGTTCGTACTGTTGCATCATCTTCAACATATTTGAAGCATTGGTGCAGAGTGGAGAGAACAATCTAGTTAGCGTGAATCCAGGGTCGTTCTAGTAACAGGTTGTATGACGTGTCAGCGTCAATGACTTAGCATGTCACCTCTGATTTTAGGCTCCCGATTCGGCAACGGAGTCGAATCTTTCCAAGTGGATGACTACTCCCTGTATTAAAATCGTATATTATTGTAGTGGTTGCAGACAACCGATATAGTGGTATGCCAAGAAAGTATAAGAGCCTTTTGGGTATGATGCTAAGTGCAGATCTTAAATCAACCTGTGCCCATTCAATGCATGTCGAACCGATGTATCCGGTGTAGTACAAAGGTCGATCGTACTTATTATCCTTGAGAAGCATATTCTCAACTGTGAAAGTAATAGTAGGTACTTTCGATTATACATGATGGCATTCAGAGCAAGAGGGCTGAGTGTCACCTCTAGGAATTTCTGGCATATATGTCAGAAATGATTCTGAGTTAGCCAGTGCATCCCTAAGTGCTTCTCTTGTCTCTTTCGAGAGACGAAGGAGCTCGTGTATGGTGATACGAGCTGGGATATTAGCTAGTTGGGCCAATATGTCAAAGCGAAAAGGCATGTTAAGTCCTGGGCCTGAAGACTTCTTCAGGACATGGTTAAACCGGATTTCTTTCTGCTTCTCTTTTCCGTCGTCGAGACCGGAGCTGGTGTGGGTATTTGTACTGATGTCGTCTGCTGTTGTGTCTCTTCAGTAACTTTCTCATACAGTTTTAAGTATGATTTTCTGGATCGAGTGCCCATCGACTGAGGTACATCGGCTCGCGTAGTGCAAGCGTGCTTTTTCCCTTCAGAACCGCTAAGAGAAGCTGATGTGAGATTGCCATCATCCGGCAAGGTAAAGATAACATTGCAAGATTTGCCCTTTGACTTGGATTTCTTCGAATCCCATTGTTTGTCCTGGGCAAGGTTTGGATGTATCCACATGATTTTCCCTATTTCCAATATCAAGGGAACAAGACCCTTACTCTCTTGAGTTTTGGCTAAAGGATGCTTTACTTCTAACCGTACTTCAGGGATTGGGAAGGTCCCATCAGGCGCTGTAACTTTTAGGGTTTTGCCGAACTCAAGGGTCACCATGTTTGCAGTGACTTTCTTTTTTTCTGGTTTTAGATTCAGAACTCCGGCGTCGACTAAAACTTGAATTTTGTCCTTGAGGACAAAGCACTTATTAGTAGGATGATGAACCATCCTATGAAAGAGGCAATAGTTGGGATCGTTCGTGTGTCCCACTTCATCAGGGCGTCGAGCATCCGGCATTCTCTTTGTGGAGTAAATGGATTATTGCGACCACCTGCTCCTCTTTGAAGGAGTACTGTTTCGGAGGAAACTTAAACTCCTGATTATTGAAGCAGCTCTTCTTGGCCTTCGAATGAACTTCTCCTGATAATTCAACGGATATAGTCTCTTTCCCTTTGGCTTGGAGGATTGCGCCATGTTACCCGCTCCTTATTATTCATACCCCATTTGCCTTTAAGGTTAGATGGTTCAAACTTTTTAGCCGACTTTTCGGCTATCTCAGCTTGCTTGACTAGCTCCTTCCAGGTATGGCCTTTGATAGCCCCCATACGAATCTCCACTTGATGATAAAACATTTTTTTCTCTAAAACAACATCCAAATTATTTTTATTTTTCAAAAATTTATTTTAATTTAAAACAAGATCAAGTTGGATTTTCAAGGAATCCCTTTCACTTGGAATCTCAACATTCTTTTTTAAAACAAGATCAAGTTTAGAAAACAAATTTTCATTTTCTTTCTTTAAATTCAAACTCTTCTTTTTAAAAGTTTGTAGTTTTCTAACAAATTCTCACAAAACATGCAAAACTCTTCATTTAAAGCATGTGCTTCCATAGCATTATCATCAATAGAAGAGCAATTATAATCGTTTAGATGAGTATCTGAAGTTACCTCATGGGAGTCATTCCCTTAGACCATGAAGCAAGCTTGGTCAGACTCATCTCTTTTTGGTTCTCTCTCTAAAATGTGTTGAGCTTGTTCTTTGGGAGAGGCCAATGTGTTTCACACTGCAAAAGCAGAATCACAATGAGAAATCAAAGAAAGATATTATTTGCTAATTATATACTTAAGTGCATCTATGGCTTATGCATTAGCCTTAATGTTCTTTGCTATTACTAATATATGATTTTTTGTAGTGCTAAGATAGACATGCAATCTTAGGGCTTTTAAATATGAACTCGTTTTAAATTTTCACATATCGATGTTAGAAATATCATATATGGCTGGAGCAAGAAAATCTATGAGAGTAAACTAATATGTGTGCAAAACAAATCTAGAATAGCGAAAAAGGATCACACTCCTAGGTGGTTAAACCGAGAATATCAGGAGCGCTAGCTCTGATACCAATTAAAAGTACACCTAGGGGGTGAATAAGTGTATGTTATTCTAAGATAAATAATGTGAAATTAAAACTAGTTGCTAACTGTTTGACACGGAGAGGGTTGGCTGGTGTAACGTTTCCTTGAATCAGATGAAACAAATTACAGCCGGCTTAATCTTCCGGTTACAAGGGAGGGGGAATATTGAATCTTGAATTCCCCCTTTGTTTAGTGCTGGGTTCTTCGTGTGGCGGTGGAGAGTGAATCTTGTTCTCCGTTGACCGGATGACTGTTTGGACCGTCGGGGATCTTCTCTTCGGTCGGTAGAGGGAGTAACTCAGCTCCGCCTACCAAAACTCTAGAAGAGGAGGTAGGCGAAGAGCGGCTAGTACTCAGTAAGCTCGCTGAAGGGTTTTCTCTCTCTCTGTCGATGATCTCTCCTTTTTTTCTCGGAATCTCTCTTTTGCCCGATAATCGTCGTCGTCCTCTCTTTTTTTTGTCGTTGTCTGCCTCTGTCCCCAATAGTGACGGGACTATTTATAGGTTTTTAGGGGGTGATCGTGCCCCCTAAAAGTGCTCCACGATGAGGGCCAACTTCCCCGCTACATGGGCGGTGGATGGCGCCATAATCGGGGCAGTTGCAACCGAGACGTGGGTGTCGAGCTGACGCGTCTTGATGCTGAGACGCGGGCTTCGGGCCGACGCGCCTTGATGCTGAGACGCGGCTTCGGGCCGACGCGCCTTGATGCTGAGACGCGGGCTTCGGGCCGACGCGCCTTGATGCTGAGACGCGGGCTACGCGCCTTGATGCTGAGACGCGGGCGTTGAGCCAACGCGCCTTGATGCTGAGACGCGGGCTATCTCTCGCGTCTTGATTGTCACATTTAGCCTTGCGCCTGGATCTTGGATCTCTGTGTTTTGGTGGCTTGTCTTGGTGATTTTTAGACAGCCTACAGAACCCCCTCCAAAGTTTTCGACATTCCGCAGTTAACTGGGACGGATTTCGAAATACTTTGGACTCTAGCTGAGTTCGCCTTCATGACTAGACTGTTGATGCTCCGGTTTAATCTTATCTGGAGTTGGTCTTCGTGAGTGTACTGTTGAACTCTTTGAAGCCCCCAGAGTTGATCATGTTGAGTGTTTAGATGCACAGTCTAAACCTCCCCGATTGCTTTTAGTCTGTCACTGGCGCGCTTTAAGCCAGGAGTGGTTGGTCGTCTGCTTGCGTCAGTGTACTGTTGAACTGATTTTGCAGAAGCAGGAGGCCAAACGCAGGTTCTTTTTCAAAAAGCAGAGATGGTACTGCTGTAAAGGCGCGATTTCTGTAACGTGCGTCCTTTGGCAATGGAGACGCGACTGATCTTCATAAGGCAGACGCGATATTTGGCCAGACTGGAAGGACGCGAATTTCTTAGAGAGACGCGACCTTCCAAATGCATTCATGGAGAGGCTGACGTGGCATGTTCATCGAGGAGGTGCGTTCTTTGGGCGCGAATTCTGTGCCATGTCATGATTACGCCGCCAGCTGGCCTAGGGAACCGACGAAATTTCGCCTTTTGGCGCGCGGATTTCCTGGTTCATTAAATGAACTGCTCCACGTGTCGACTGCTGACTCGTGGCGGGGTTGCGACGCATGATCTTCTCCGTTCAGAAATGATTTGGTTACACGCGTCAAGCGGCGATTCGCTGCAGCGTCTACCGGGCCACACGCCGCGTATCTTCGCGAATCCCTGTGCCTATAAAAGGCAACAGTTGGAGAGATGCATCTTCTTCTCTCTGAACGCACTCGCTGAGAAAAAGAATTTCCTTCTCTGTTCATCTTCGAACTTGTTTATCTCCTTGCTCGGATTTCTGAACATCAATGGCACCCAAGACTAAGCCAACTGCATCGTCCTCAAAGGCGACCGTCGCCGAGGCCCAGAGGGGCGGCTCCTCCTCTGCACAGGACGTCGTTCTCCCAGGTCTCCAAGGTAAAGGCCTCTTAGGCGGAAGTTTCGCCATTAAAGAAAGTTCAAAGAACTTTTAAGAACCCTTAACACGTGAATTTCAAATCGTGTTTGATTCCCAGACGCAGTCTTTGGGATGATAACCGAGGCGCGGGTTTGGACCCTCGCGCCCTTGAGTCCTGCGCTTCAGATTCTTCACTTAGAATATTTTCTATTTGTGAAGGGTTCAGACGCGGACTTAGTTTACAGAACGCGGATTTGATCCTTGCGTTCTGTTTCATCAACTGCTGATTTTGATGAATCTGGCACCCGAGTCCAAGTACTTCGACATCTGGGGATGTGAAAGGAAGGGAGTTACCCTCCTTAACTTCTGGCGATTATGGTAGTGGAAAGGTTAAGGTGGATAACTCCCTTCTTTTCGCACCCCAGAAGTGACATCAAGGAGAATGTTGTGGAGACGCCGATCCCATAGGTCTGGACGCGGATTTGATAATTCCTGCGTCCAGTGCCTCTTCTGCGTGGATGCGCAGGTCTGGACGCGGATTTTATAACTCCTGCGTCCAGTGTCTCTTCTGCGTTCGGATTGTGAACACTTAGCATTTTTTTTCTATGCTTTTGATAGAGTATCTAACTAAGTGTCCTTTTCTTTTTGCAGCGCCACTGCTACTTCACTCGCCAAGAAGTGCCACTTTGGTCATGTAGGTGGTGCTGACCGGGATTTGACTTTTGTATTACAAAGGACCGTTCCTGTGACTGCTGACAAGTCACCGGATCGCAGAGAGAGGCTCTCAAATGTTGACATGAGAACTCTTCGGGTGTTTATGACTGATGCAGCATTCGCAACAGATGCTGGCATCAAGCTGGAGAAGCCTGCCTTCTTCTTCGGAGATCGTATCCACGAGGGCGGCCATAGCGTGTATGACGGAACTTACAAATGGCTCCGTCAAATAAAGGGTGGAAGATTCTTTCTTCCAGACATGGAGAGGATGTTCCCGCTGTCCTACTTCCAGCATATATCCGTCCCTCGGAAGATGGAATGGGACCTTGCTCGATATGTTCCCGAGGTCACTCTCGGTGATTTGGGCTCCCACAAAGTATACCGTCATGATAGCCATGACAGGTCAGTTATCGGCCTTTTCCCTGGGTCGCGCAGGACTGAGGTTCCAGCTGGGGAGATACCACAACTTGGCACTACCTTCCTCAACGCCTTCATGGAGGCGGAGGGTGAATACCCGGTTGGGTTCCGTGCGCCGGGGTGGGTCCGTTCCACGGAGAACTATTGGTGGGGCAGAATGGTCGGCTTTGTCCTTACCGAGCTCGGGGGTCTGCTAAAGCGCGTGGGACTGTACTCGGCAGTCAGGGCCGTACAGTGGGGGATCCCTCAAAGCTCTCAGAACTTCTTCGGGATTCTAGAGCGTTATAATCCTTCGACGGGGACGTTCTTCACTCCGGTCGGAGAGATGGGCCTTGCTCTGCACGAGCTGCACGAGGTCTCGGGGCTGTCGACAGGGGATATTCCCTATGAGGAATATGTCCCGACCGCTGTGGAGCTTCGCTATTTGAAGGAGGAGTTTCCCCTCATATATGAGACCTACTGGGAAGTGCTATGTCACTTCCACATTTGCGGCCAGATAACCAAATGGCGGTCGCAGGGAGTCAAGCAACTGTCTTGGGCCAGCTACTTGTTCAATAATGTCAACACCAAAGACCATCGGATAACCCGATTGGATCCCAGCTCTGACAGGGAGATTGAAGACAGGATCGACCAGGCTCCGAACAGCTTCTACACCACGGAGTCGAACGAGGACGGTTTCGACCCTGACTTGGTTTTTGAAAGCTTTCACCATCAAGCCCGGACTCCTATCTCCGATCGGGCGCTGTTGGCGGGCTTTCTGATGCTGTGGCTGAAGCGCTGTGTGGTGCCCACACTGCCGCATGAAGTCATTGTTGCTGACGTGGTGTACCCGGCGGTGCTCCTGGCTCATGGGAACCCCATAGCCCTTCTCCCGGCCGTGGCGGCTGGTATTCAGAGCGGGCTGCGGGCGCTCACTAAGAGTTTCTGCGAGCCACCAAAAACTGCAGACTCCGAGGGAAAGCCGTATGTTGACTCAGAGGGGAGTCCGACGGTGAAGCGTCCCAACCCTCGTGTCGAGCTGCCTTACACACGTACCTTATTGCTTGGTACGTGATGCATTGCCCTTCTTTGATGACGGCAGCGCGTTGGAGGGAGAATTCTGTCCCTTTTGTACAGCGGTTGGAGGGTTCAAAATGGCGTGATCCTTATATATATTACGTCCGGAAGTGCCTTTCAGACCCTGCAAACTACCAGCTCAATCGCTACCTCCTCCAGATCCCTGATGCATCTTTCGGGGATCTACTTGTTGATTCTGTTGGCCCAGATGACTTCACGAGGTTATCCGCGGGGGCCTTCTGGTGGTTGCTAAATATCCGGCCCGGATATGTGCTTTTCCGGCAAGGGACGTCATGTACCATTGAGCCGTACATGCCGAGTCGCTTCGCTCGACAGTTCGGCTATGATCAGCTCTATGTCGGGAACCCCAATGCTAGACTTGCCTTCGAAGGGAACCTGTTCGAGGGTGCTCGGGCCTGGTACTATAGTGTGGCTGGAGGGACGGGAGTATCTTTTCGTCTACCTCTCGAGGGGCCCAAGTGCCGTACGAGTTTCAGCTTCTGTACTTGGTACCCTCAAGCCATCCAAACGCCAGACTTTTTTCCGGCGTCTTCATGCATTGAGAGCATCAATGCAAGTCTCGAGGCCAGGACTGATTCTAGTAAACCGACGAAACTCGTAGAACAGTACCTGAAGGCCCAAAAGGAGGTCGGGCGAAGATCGAGGAGGGAGCCCCCAGCAGTGAGGGCGGAGCTGCGACCGGCAAGGGCAGAGCCACCAGCGACAAGGGCGGAGCCACCAGCCACGAGGGAGGAGCCGCGGGCCAGGAGGTCTAAGCAGTTGGCGAGCAAGCGTCATCGACGCTCTGCTTCTATCGCTGAGCCTGCCCCAAAGAAGGCTCGGAGGGATTTGACGGCTGAAGTCTCTCAATCCGGAGACATCTCTGCTGGAGTTGAGGCTCCTCCTGAAGACGTCCCTGTTAGGGTTGAGGAACCGTCGGAAGATGAAGATTTCCCCACCCTAGTCCGTGCTCCTAGGTCGCGCAGCAAGACCGTGGAGGAAGGGGAGCTTGTTGAAGAGTCCACCGCCGCCGAAGATGACGAGTCACTGGAGGTCGACATAATGACTGGAGGGGATGTTGAGATTGCAGGCCTCTCAGTTCACCCGAGCCTTCTTCTGCTCATGATGGGAGAGACGAGGCACAGCAGCCGGGGTCTCCTAGCATCTTCATTTCCAGTCTTAGGGCAGTCG
This sequence comes from Agave tequilana, assembly GCA_038442645.1. Classification (NCBI taxonomy): domain Eukaryota; kingdom Viridiplantae; phylum Streptophyta; class Magnoliopsida; order Asparagales; family Asparagaceae; genus Agave; species Agave tequilana. The sequence goes on along the minus strand of JAVJIF010014623.1, from coordinate 11,817 downwards.
ACCCTAGTCCTACCACTGGGGTAATTGGAGGTAAGGCTCCTGTTGCGGAGCTTCCTCGCGTTGCGCTGTCGTCTTCTTCGTTATCGGGGAAAGCGACTTCGAAGACGAGACCGACTATGGCGATGAACCCGCTCTTCCTGATCAGAGCAAATTCTTCCACATCTCGGAGGAGGAAATACATGAGGGTGAGCCATCGACTGCACCATCGCTGGCGATTATCCCTACTGAAGGTATTCTTTCCATCTTCTGTCTAATTTTCTCTTTGCATATTGAAGAGGATGTTCTAACATTCTTCTTTTATGCTGCAGGGCCAACCGAAGATGCTGAGGCTACAACCTCCTCGCGTATCGAGGAGATGGTGAAAGAGTTGACCCAGCCCGAGGGGATTGAGGTCTCGGCTGCTGAGATACCCTCAAAGGGGCAGCTGTTGAAACTGGGGAGCCTTCCACTCTGCCAGAAGAGGAAGCAACCACTGAGGCTGAGGAGGCTCTCACTCTACCAGGCGAGGAGGTTACTGCTGAAGCCGAGGAGACTTCCGCTCCGCAGGATTTGACGTCTCCGGACCTCCAACCTGGTAAGGCAGCTCTGATGCTTTAAATGTTTAGCTCTTCTATCATTGTGGCTAACATCGCGATAACTTGCAGAGAGGACTGAGGGGGCTCAGGTGGAGAGTCCTGGTTGGCACCCTTCCAGAAGGCCATACAGCTCAGGTCTCGGTGGAGGTTTCTGAGGAGGTCGCTTACTACTACTCTCATTGGTCTCCTGCAGTGGAGCGGGCGGGGCGGTCGTGGGCTCTCTGCAAGGTAGTCTTCCGGCCTACTAGCTCTACTCTTGCTGTCTCGACGGCCAGCACGACTCTTGTGCGAGAAGATCCGCCTTATATCCCCTATCCTGTGACAGAAAAGGGGTCGGGAAGCTTCCTAGGTGGTGAAGACATGGGGGAACTGGCGCGTCAGATGGTGCAGCAATTCTTCGCTTCGATGGGATCATGTATTGATCTCATCTTACGTGGAAACAGCTCGTTCCAATTTGCCCAGACGCTTCTTAAAAATCTGGCCGTGAACGTCGAATTAACCGGAGGCCCTTCACTTGCCAAGGCGTGTCTACGGGTGGTAGAGCAACTGGGAGACTACCTGCAGGAGCTGGAGTCTTTGGAAGATGCTGGCTCTTTTAGTGAGGCCCAGGCTACCCTGACTAGGCTCCTAGCTGCTCAAGAACGAGAGCGACAGGAAGCGGAGGCACAAATCGCTGCAGAGATCCGCAATCTCGAATATTCCCAGGCTGAATGTCAGAAACTAGCTGGCGATTCAAGGGAATCCGAGCTTGTCATGCAGAGCACAGAGCAAGTCATCATCAGGGCTCGGGACACCATTGCCAAGGCAGAAGTTGTGCTTGCGCTCAATGAGGAAAAGCTTGCTACCATCAAAAAGCAGCTAGAGGAGCAACAAGCTTCTAGGGCGCGAGCTGAAGAGAGTCTGTCTCTACATTCTTCCAGGGTGGAATCTCTGCGAACGCAGCTGGCCGCAAGAAATTTCTTATCCGAAGAGGAGCTGCGGGACCGGGCTATTATGGAAGCTGAAAGGACGCGCCAACACGAGATTCACCGCCTTAGGGAACAAATCCGTACCTTGGCGAATCAGGACATTTAGCCTTCTTTTCTTTTCCCCTTTTTTTTTGTAAAGAAGAGGACACTCTGTTTAGAGTGTTTGTATCCACTTTTACTGTTTATAATAAAAGTTTGAAAAATTTTGCTCCATCTTCTTTGCTCAGCTGTAGGCGAATCCAACTCCTTGGTAACTGGCACTCAGATAAGACTAAGTTCTGTTAATGAAACGCGGCCTTGACTCTGAGTCTTCTTAATGAGACGCGACATTGATCCATAAAGTGAGACGCGGTCGTCAGTCCACAGGAACTTAGATTTACTAAGTCCTTTTGATGAGACGCAGCGTCAATCTCAGAGTGATACGCAGTCTTCTTGATGAGACGCAGCATTGATCCATAAAGTGAGACGCGGTCGTCAGTCCATGGAGTGAGACGCAGCGTCAATCACAGGTGAAACGCGGTCTTCTTGATGAGACGCAGCATTGATCCATAAAGTGAGACGCGGTCGTCAGTCCATGGAGTGAGACGCAGCGTCAATCACAGAGTGAAACGCGGCTCTGAATAACGCGAATCTGTCTTGCTAAGAAAGACGCGGATCGATCAGACACGGGATACGCAGCCTCGAGCGACTTTCCCATCTGCGTTCAATGCAGCATGACTTAAAAAGATTTTTAGGAGATCTTTGAACGTCAAGTCTTCACTGTCGATTGGGGTTCCGGGTCATCCGTTGCTTCCCAAGACAGTTATGCACGCGTCAGCCTCTTATTGGGTTCAGGCGTTAATGCTCTTGCATGCAGAACCGACGCTGGCGGTTGAAAAACCGGCGCACTTCGACGGTTTCCAAAGCAGCGCTCCACGCGTCCGTTTTTGATTGGGCTTTGACAGTTGTGCGCGACGGTTCCGATTGATGCCCCATTAATGACAGTTATTAGGGACTGCCTATAAATAGAGTGCACCCTCCCCCTCTTTAACAATCCAACTTAGACTGTTTTTATTTGTTTTGCTCCGAGAGAAGTCGCCTTGAATTATCTTTCAGAGAACCGTCTTCATGGGTGAAGGTGACCCCGTGGATGAAGATGACCCAGAGCTCTCATGCCTCTGTTTGGTCTCTTCAGAAGGAATCCCCTCTCATGTCATCTTGCGCACCCGCGTTTGGATGCAGAGAGGTCTACTCTGGACAGAGGTTTCTGCTGGTATGTCACCCCGATGATGTCCATAGCCTGTATTTTGGCATAGGCATCTGAATGAAATTCTGGTGCATTCCTATTCTGGAATTTGTGCTGGTGACTTGAACTTTTCTGAACGCGGGCTCTTGACGCTGGCTTTGCTCATGGCTATTGCCTTGGCGCGTTTCAGACCTGAATCTTGCAACTCCTGTCACCCAACAGAGAGATGGCAATTTTCGGCGTTTGAAGTTTTTCGCGTCTAGTACATTAGACGCGGGTGCAAACTGAGACCGCGTTTGAATCCTGGGCGTGGCACAGTTTTGACTCGCGTCTGTTTCTGCTGACGCGGTGGTTTGACTATGCAGATCATTTCCGCGTCTGAAGTCTTCAATGACTGCCGCGTCTGTTACTTAGTTTTCTTTTGTTAAAGTATACTAAGTTCCAGATTTTCTGATTCTCTTATTTGTTCTTTGCAGGTTCGCTGGTCTCCTGGAAGAGTGCTTCAACCGGCGAGCTTGCTCAATGTTCGTTTGTAAGAGAGTAAATTATGGTCCTCGTCATTTGTAAGAGAGTAAATTATATCTCTGACGAGGACCCAAATCTCGCCAAGGTCTCTTCAGATCTCCTGCACCACTCTTGCCTGATGGCAAGAGATGGTCAGGTCAAGCATGACGGCGAGGAGGTTCCGGCGGTTGCGGTGGCGGAGAGGATCCTCTTCCTCTCCCATCCCAGAAGTAACATCAAGGACAGTCCATGTCCTTTGGATGGCCTGCTGGGGAAAGATCAACTCTTGAACGAAGGGTTGCAGGCTCTTCTGTTGCCACCGGACCTCAAGAACACCATTGCTCCTGGCTTAGTCAGCTAGGGCGCTTTCGAAGTTGGCGTCGTGCATCAAAATGCAATCGGTTCCAACAGTCGTCACAATTTGGCACTTCTTCAGACATCATGCACTTAGGATCAGATGCGGCTTCAAGGAGTGAGTACGGCCTCAGAGAGAGAGAGGGACTTCTTTGTACTCCTTAATTGTAACACTCAATCTTATTGTATAAGAGAGCGTTTTGTATCACTTTCATGTGTTTGGATATGAATAAAAGTGACACTTTTCTTTTTGCCTCTTTCTGTTGTCTTGAATGTTTTGTTTTAGAAGAAAAAAAAAGAATGATTTTGGTGGACCCGCCACTTTATAAAAGAAAGTGACAGGGGGAATGCGTACTCCCAGAGAAGGTGAACTTTTGTCAAGTGTCTAGGATTGACTTGATTCAAGGTCAGCTGGGGAATTTGATAAAACATTGTCAGCGGTGTAATGTTAACCTAACAATGTCTTTAGGTGGACCTGTTATTCTGTTGAAGAGAATAACAAGTGAAACTAGACCCGCGAGGAATCTAGTAAAGCTTTTACCGTTAGAGGTGTGATATTAACTTAACGGGTTGGAGATAGTCTTGTCAGAAGTGTGGTGTTAACTCGACAAGGATGTGAGTCAGAGGTGTGATATTAACTTAACTCAGAATGTCACTGTCATAGGTGTAATGTTTAACTTAACAGTGAGGTAATGCTAGAGGTGTGATGTTGAACTTAGCATTGGTCATCTCGACTTAGACGAGGAAGTCGAGGAACGGTCATGGCCATAGGTGTATTGTTGAACTTAGCGATGACTCGGATGCTAGAAGTGTAGTGTTAACTTGGCATCGTCCATTTCAGCTTCGATACGGAAGTCTGAAGAAAGGTGACTATCAGAGGTGTGATATTAACTTGACAGGCACTCGATGTACTGCTTAGAGGTGTAATGTTAACTTAAACAGTAGTTTGTCAGAGGTGTAATGTTAACTTGACAAGAATTGGCTCGTGATAAGAGCAATTTGAGGACCTGTCATTCTATTGATGAGAATTGACAAGTGGAATTTGAAATGCCAGAGGTATAGTGTTAACTTGGCAAATTTGAGAGTTTGTTACTCTATGCAGAGTTAACAAGCAAAGTTTATACCCGACAAAGAGTATTCATTACCAGAGGTATAGTGTTAACGTAGTAATGATTGCATTTTGTGGTCCTACCATTCTATGGACGAGAATTGGTAAGGGATTTTGGAGGAAAGAGTGGACTCGAGTCCACTTAGGATTTTTAGCAAACCCTCAGCTATCAACGGATTTGACATGCCTTTACCAACTACCGTTTGAGTTGGGCTAGCCATGCTATTCCCCTCAGCATGATGAGTTGTCGAAGACTTATGTTGGGCTTAAAGGCCAACATTTTCCTCTATCCTTAGCCGTCGAGGGCGTCAGATCAAATGGGAACGTGTCCCTTAGGATTTTTAGCAAATCCTCAGCTGTCAACGGGTTTGACATGCCTTTACCAACTACCGTTTGAGTTGGGCTAGCCATGCTATTCCCCTCAGCATGGTGAGTTGTCGAGGACTTATGTTGGGCTTAAAGGCCAACATTTCCCTCTATCCTTAGCCGTCGAGGGCGTCGGATGTTTGATCAGAGGTGTACTTTTAACTTGATCGGAAGAAGAGTACTATTAAGGATAGTACTTCTTCAAGAATTTGCCATTGATCGGCATCATGAGTGTATCGCCATTTGAAGTTATGAGGCGATATGATCCATTTGAGTAGACTGACTCTACTACAAATGGTCCTTCCCATTTGGGCTGAAATTTTCCTTTTGTCTTGTGCGTCATGACCATGGGTCTTCGGACAGCTAAGACAAGGTCGCCTTTCTTGAAAGTTCGCGCTTTGACTTTCTTGTTGAAGGCTCTGGTGATACGAGCTTGGTAAAGCTCGATTTGTTGTTGGGCCTGCAAACGCTTGTCGTCTAAGGCTTCCAACTCCTGGAGTCGCTGCTGATGCTTCTCCTCAGTTGTCATTTCCGCTGTCAAGGCGACGCGTAGAGAGGGAATTTGTATTTCCAATGGAAGGACGGCTTCGCATCCGTATACCAAGGAAAATGGCGTGGCTTTAGTTGGGGTTCGCACCGTTGTGCGGTAGGCCCATAAGCATTCACCCAGCTTGTCGTCCCAGTCTCGTTGACTTTTCGAGACGAACTTTTTGAGAAGCTTGCCAATAGTCTTGTTGAAGGCTTCTGCAAGACCGTTAGCAGCAGGATAGTATGCCGTTGAGGACACACTCTGGATTCTGAACTTCGCACAGAATCTCTGGAAAGCCTGGCTGATGAACTGGGGTCCATTGTCATGGATGATACGCCGAGGCACACCGAAGCAGTAAATAACGTGATGTTTCACGAACTTGATCACGTTAGAAGATTTCACCTCTTTCAAAGGGATAGCTTCGGCCCACTTAGAGAAGTAATCGGTTATCGCTAGAATGAACCGATGTCCTTTCGATGATGGTGGGCTGATAGGGCCAACCACGTCCATCCCCCACATTTCAAACGGCCAAGTAGAGGTCGTTGAGTGGAGGTACCCTGGTGCTTGATGGATGAAATCGCCGTGTATTTGGCAGGCGTAACATCTCTTAGCATAAGCGACAGCATCGGCAATCATCTTGGGCCAATAGTAACCCATCCTTTGGAGTCGATGTGCCAATTTCGGCCAGGTTGATGAGCTCCACAAGTACCATCGTGGGCTTCTTTCAATACTCCTTGGGCTTCTTTTGATGAGAGGCATCGGAGCAGGATCCCGTCATGCGATCGACGATACAATGTTCGCGAAATCGCATTATAGTAGAATTTGGGGGCTTTCCTCCGAATGGCGGCCGCCTCCTTGGTGTCTTCGGGCAGAATGCCGTATAAGACAAAATCAATGTAGGGGAATCGCCAGTCTTTAAGCCCTGAAGCGGTCGACACTTCAAGTGTTTCTTTACCGCGACGATCTCCCGCTGACCCTGGGTAGTCTCCGAGGGGAATTTTTGGACAGTATAGGTCGTGGCTATAGACGAATACTTTCTCCATTGCTCCAGCTGGAAGAGCTAAGGAAGCAGCGAGGGATGCGAGTGCATCCGCATGTGCATTTTGCCTGCGCGGTACATGGTCGATGTAGAAGTTTGAAAACCTTTCGGCCATGTGAATTGTCGCGTTGTAGTAGGGTACTAGATCTTCATGTCTGGCCTCGTACTCTCCGCGAACTTGGCTGACGATGAGTTTAGAGTCACCGTAAGCCTCGAGATTTTTAACGCCAATCTCATCGGCGAATTGCATCCCAATCAAAAGAGCGTTGTATTCCGCCACATTGTTGGAACAAGGCTCCGTTAGCGAGACAGCTCGGGGGATCACATAATTTTGTGGGGAGACAAGTACTACTCCTACCCCCCACCCCTACGTGTCCCTTTGGGCTTGTCCTTGATGCACCGTCGAAGAAAAGTTGCCATACTTGACTTTCGAACAACGTCTGAGTCAGGCAGACTTCGGCGGCCTCGTCTGGGAGATCCTCATAGAGTTTGGCTGCCCTCGGATCTGGGTGTTCAGCTAAGAAGTCCGCCACCGCTTGCCCTTAATAGCCTTTTGTGGCAGAAAATGCATCTCATATTGTGATAGCAATATGGCCCATTTTGTCAGCCGGCCATTTAGTGAAGAAGGCTTTGTCATAAGTAACCTCAGAGGGTTGACTTTTGATATGACATTTATAGTCTGGCCTACCAGATAGTGTCGCATTTTCTGAATGGCGAACACTAGTGCCAAACATTCCTTCTCGATCGGGTTGTACCGATGTTCGGCTCCGATCATTGTTCTACTCAGATAGTAGATTGCCTGTTCTCGTCCTTGTTCATCATTCTGAGCTAGTAGAGCTCCCAGGGAATGATCCATTGCTCGGACGTACACCAGGAAAGGCTTTCCGGACACCGGAGCTGCAAGAACTGGTGGTTGGGTGAGGTAGTGTTTGATCTCCTCAAATGCTTTTTGACAAGCGTCGTCCCAAATGAATGAAACACCCTTTTTCATCAGCTTGGCGAAGGTTTGGCATCTCCCGGAAAGGTTTGATATGAACCTGCGGATGTACGCCAATCGTCCTTGTAATCCCCTGAGCTCCTTGAGGCTTCTGGGGGGTTGCATCTCTTGGATAGCGCGGACTTTCTCTGGATCCAAATAGATTCCTGTGGAAGTCACAACAAATCCTAGGAATTTGCCACTGGCTACCCCCAGGAAGGATTTAGTGGGGTTCATCTTCAATTGATGAGCCCGCATGATGTCGAAGACCACCTTCAGGTCTGCTATGTGATCACCTTTAGTGCGACTCTTCACCGCGATGTCATCGACATAGCATTCCACCGTTTTCCGCATTTGCTGATGGAAAATGGCGTTCATGGCCCTTTGGTATGTTGCCCCTGCATTTTTCAGTCCGAAGGGCATGACGGTGTAACAATATACCCCTAGAGGAGTCCTGAAGGAGGTATGCTTTTCGTCATCGGGATACATCTTGATTTGATTGTATCCTGAGAACCCGTCCATAAAGGACATTCGCTCGAATCCACAAGTATTGTCAATCATGATATCTGTGATTGGCAATGGGAATTCGTCTTTGGGGCAGGCCTCGTTTAGATCACGGAAGTCGATGCAGATCCGGATCTTCCCATTCTTCTTGGCGACGGGGACGATGTTGGCTACCCAGTCGGGATGTTGTTCTTCCCGGATGAAGCCAGAATCGATGAGCTTTCTGACTTCTGATTGAATTGCCTCCATTATCTCTGGACGGAACCGTCGTTGCTGTTGTTTAACAGGCTTCATGTCCGGATTGATGTTGAGGCGATGCATAGCCACTTGAGGATCAAGTCCAGGCATGTCCTCATAATTCCAGGCGAAGACATCTATATATCTTGTACAAGAGATATTAGATCCTTCTTCTCTGGAGGCGACAGGCCGTCACTTATGAAGATGGGCTTGGGGTTGGTCTCATCTCCTAGGTTGATCTGAACAACCTTGTCATCTGTGGGTGGCTCACGCTGTTCAAAGCGGATATCCCAAAGAGCATTCAAATGTTTGATCCAAGGATCTGTATCAGGTTGGATCATTCCTTCAACTTCATCTTCCAGATGGCCTGTTGAAACCATGTTTACTGAAAGCCCTTTGAAGATGTTGCCGACACTGACATCTGACTCCCATGATGACGTGTCTGAAGAGCAATCGTTGCTCGACGATTCTTGAGAATCAGAGGCTGATGGGACCGGAGTTGATACATAGCCCAACCCCTGCGCGTCCGATGATAATAATCGGGGGCCTTCCCTTTTTAGCACAAAGGATCGAAGTAGCGTCCTCCTTCCTTTGCCGAAGTTCAACCCGGGCTTGTTGGTTATATCGTACCCCATTTGCTTCATCATTCTGAGTGCTTTCGATTCATAATGGTCGAGCTGAGGGGATTCCTCCTCGCTTTCCGATTCTTCGCGGGGCATTGGTTCAGACGAGATTCGCCCAAAAAGTATTGGTCTTTGGCCTTTTCGTCTTGTCGGAACCAAGAATATAGATTCCTGCGCATCGCCATTATCCTGGTATGTCCCGAAAGATGATTTTACTGGTACATGCAATGATGTCAAAGCATCCATTGCCGACCAGATGTCATCGTCTACGTCGGTAGTAGTATCCGACGGTATTGAATCGGATGCACACGCAGAAAAATATTCAAAGTCTAGATTCTCATTAATATACCAACCGCCTGCATCGTCGGTGGTATTATCAACATCGAGCTTATTAGTGCTCTTTACAAGTGGTTTTAACTCCCACAGGCACTTTTCTTGCTCGGGCTCAGTGTCAGCCTCATTACCAGAGTCTGGCGCCTCCAGTTGCGGGGTTTCATCCACCGGATCCTGATATAAAAGGAATCCGTGAAATAATTCTCGACTCCCTTGAACGGATACCTTTCGGCAACCAACGTTTGCACCTTCCCACTCGCGTCAATGTATTTCATGACTTGGTGAAGAGTGGAGGGAACGATGGAGTTGCGGTGGATCCATGGTCGTCCTAGCAGCAGATTGTAGGAAGTGTCGGCGTCGATGACATAGCATGTCACCTCCGACTTGAGGCTCCCAATCTGGCACTTGAGCTTGATCTTCCCCATCGGACGGGTGCCGTTGGCATTGAACCCGTAGATGGTCGTCTGTGTAGGGCTCAGACGGTGAGTAGGGATGCCGAGGTGTTGCATGACTCGGCGGGGCATAATGCTCAATGCGGACCCTGGATCTACCTGAATGCGGTTCACCTCAGATGATCCGATGTAACCTGTGAAGTACAGGGGTCGATCATGTTTCCCTTTCACCTGCATATCATCTGCCGTGAAGGTGATGCAGGGGGCATTCTGGGAGATGTGGAGGCAATCCTCTACATCTTCCTCCTTCGGCACCTGGGTCACGAAGGCCTCAGCATTCGCCAGAGCTTCTTGCAGAGCCTCTCTGTTGACTTTGATAGCCTCAGGAGTTCATACAAGGTGATGCGTGCCGGGATGTTGGCTAGTTGAGCCAAGACATCGAAGCGGTAAGGTGTTGAGGATCCTTCCGCTGCACCTTTTGAAAGAACCCGAGAAACCGGGTTTCTTTCTGTTTCTCCACAGGTGGTTTTTGCGGAGGGCTTGGCTGGTTCTGCGGCTGGTTGCGGAGAAGCCGCTGCCGTCTCGTCGTACTGCTTCAAGTATGCCTGTCCTGAACGGGTCCCCCCATCGGTTGGCTGGGCTCTGCGGCCAGGACTATTGTTTCCTCTTCTGAATCAGTCAGCGAGGGAACATCATCCTCTGCTTCTCGGGAGGAAGCACATACCACATGGCAGGACGAAGCTTTTGCCTTGCCTTTGGACTGCCTGTTGGTTACAGTAGTCCATTGTTGTTCATTGACGAGGTCAGGGTGGACCCACATGGTTTCCCCCTGAGGTGTAGGGACGGCTACCAAGCCCTTCTCCTGCTGCTGGTGAGGGTCTGTGTTGACCACTCTTAATTCTCCTCTTGGAATAGGAGTACCCCCCCCAGGCGTTGGAGGTTGTCTCCCGAACTGGAGAACCGACGTTACATTGGCCGTGACCTTCTTCTGCTCTGGTCGGAGCTTGAGCACCTCCGCGTCAATCAAAGCCTGAAGGATGTCTTTGAAGACGTAGCAGCTTTTGGTAGGATGTCCCAACATCCTGTGATACATGCAGTAGTTGGGATTGTCGGTCTTGCCGACTTCCTCCGGGCGTCTAATTTCAGGGAGCTTCAGCGATTGCTCTTGTTGAGTAGCTTGAAGAGCGAATCGACGTGTTCCTCCTTGAAGGAATACTGCTTGTTGGGGCGTGGCTGGCTTGAAGAGCCACTTGCCCTGCCTGTTTGAGGTTTGGTGGGAGATTTGGTCTCCGTCGCCAAATTATCCTTCCGCTTCGTCTGGAGGGAGGTGTCTGGTGCCGGTGCACCGCCTTGTCGACCTTTCCGGCCGCAGCTTGCCTTCCTCTGCCTTGACACGGGCAACAATCTCCTCAGCCTGTTCACCCTGTTGGACTAACTGCTTCCAGGTGCGGCTTTCAGCAACTCCTATTTGAGCAAGGAGTGAGGTTTGGAGGTTGTGGCGGCATGTTTCCACCAGGGTGGCCTGGGTCATACCGCTTGGGCACCGGAGTGCCGTGTTCCGAAATCTTTCCACGAAAGATTTGACGGACTCCCCTCTCCGCTGTTTGGTAGCTAAAAGGGTGGGCATTGTGACTTCGGAGTCATCTTCGAAGAAGCGTGTCAAGAACAGCTTCTCTAGATCCCCCCAGTTCTTGATAGAACCCTCCGGGAGCTTCATAAACCACTCAAAAGCCACCCTTTCAGGGTGCCGATGAACAGTCGCGCCAGGATGGCGTCATTATCTACCACATTCCCGGTCTGGGATTTGAAGTAGTAGATGTGCTGGTTGGGTGACCCCTTCCCGTCGAATGCTTGGAGGGTTGGAGCCTTGAACTTAGGAGGGTATGGAACTAAGTCCCACTCAGCCGGATAGGGCCGGACCACTCCAGCTTCTTGGAGGTCCTTGCGATTGGCAAGGGCCTCGAGGCGTCGTTCCAATTGACTCATCCTCTTAGCATGAGTCTTCTCCTGGTCTTGGTCGCTTCTTGCCTGCGACGAGGGCTTGGACACATCCGAGGTAGATCGTCGTGTCTCGTCGGAAGGTT